>OW026366.1:34928429-35236148 GCA_932273885.2 Leucozona laternaria
TGCCGTCAGTGTTGACACCAGTGTTGCTCCTCTACGTGTCGACTTTAATTGTCTACATTTCAACGTAGACAATCGCGTCAACAATGTCGAGAATGTCAACAATGTCAACAATCATATCGACAATGTAAACAATTGCGTTGATAGCTCTAAGATCACAAATGAAATAATCGAGAAAGTATTACTGCAATCGATATAGATACACGTGGTTGGATATTTATACTAAATTTTTATTTAAAAATTAAGTTTCAAACGCACTTAATATTTCTGGTCGACCTAAAAACAAGGCTTTGGAAGAGCTAGATTTTGTATTCAGGGTGCGTGGTATCCAACCACTTTCTTAGAATCGTTATAAATTGAATCTTTCACCTGACCTTACTTTTGGAAAAACGCAAAAAAATGAATAACTTCTTTATTTGACGGTCCTCAGATTTTTGAAGTATGGATAAAATAAAGATCTCGATGTTGTAAGTCGCAATTGCAAGAGATACATTTCTTTTTTTAATCGCTTCCTAGTACCTAGATATAAAATGTGAAAAAGCTCGGATTTATTTCCTTCTTCAAACTAATGCTTTTTAAAATCACCTATATTTCTGTTATCAACATGTATTTTATTTCTCTCTTTAAACTAACAGACGCGTCTACTTTTAGAGATGACATTTGCATCAACATTTAATTTTTGTAAATTTTGGGACTTATTCAATTCTTCCAACTAGTGATTCAATTAAATAGAGAACTTGGGACTGTTAAAGGATTATGAAATACGGTAGAACAGTAGGTCTTGAAAGGCAAACAAAAGAAAAATCGAAAGGTTGAGGTTTTCCATCATAGATACACCATATAAAGATGACAATCTCGGCTGTCATCCGAGTTTGCCTACAAGCTAAATCAGGGGAAATTCAGGAGAAACACGCACACATATGCACTTGGCGTCCATTCACCACGATTATTTGCACACATATACAGTTGGCGTCCATTCACCACCAAAATGCCGGTTATTTTAAAAATGTCATGAGTATGTTCAAAAAGTATAATAAATGGAGCAACGATGTATCAAGTACTAACCCGACCTTATATGGATAAGTTTGTGGGAACAAATTTTGAAAGTGAAAATTTATAATCGATTTAAGTATATTCGATTGTCTTTTGTTTTTTACTCTCAATTTATTTAAACAAACAGTGAAAATGAAAAAAAAAACAATAAGAATGAGAAATCAGAGAATCAACGCAACTGTCGTAAGACAACTTAAGGCGTTTTTGTAAGCCCGGGGGAAATTAGTCGAAAAAAACAACGTTGGGGCTAATAAATTACATGTTAAATGCAACAACTTAACTTAAGCACGGAGAAAAACTCTGTTATTGGCTTGAATTACATTACTTGTAATCAATAAGGGGATTCATGCAAAGTCGTAAAACACTAGATAAGTGTTTATCTTTTGGTAAATGAACTGTCAAATTTTGTATGGGAAATGGTTTACGCAAATTGGATAAAATTATCTAAGGATTTTGCTGCGGAAACCTATACAAATTTATTTGCATAAACTTATACAAACTTCATAGTGACTTTTTCTTTCTTTCTGTTTATCTATTGTTAAAAGTTAATAACAAGGATTTTACTTTTGTAACAGAAAATGCACAAACCATCATTTTTTTCCGAATAGTTCTAAAATGAGTAAATCATTAAAGGCACTAAATTCATATAATTGCACTAAATTCTGTTTAGCTTATTTTTGCGTGTTTTATATAACATTTTTAAATTTTTCAGGAAATAATTTTTTTGCACAAATAAATTTTTGACGTTTGACGAACAGCTGATTCAATTACCAAGCTTTTATCCAAATGAATAAAAAGGACTTTCACGTAAACTTTTGCGTAAACATATTTTTTTACACAATTGGTAAACTTATCTCGTTGCATGAATAGTTTTTTATGGAAACTCCTTTTTTTTCTGTGATAGCGTCGCTTATCTCCGTTGTCATTTTTTCAACCAAAGCACGCCGGGCATTTATGAGCGTTATGCTATATGCGGTATCAATAGAAAACTATCGAAGACCGAAATTTATTATTGTATTCCTTGTTTATTTAACAAGTCGCTTCATTTATTTCCGTTGTTTGCAGATCGCACATGTTAATATACATACATACATATATATAGAGAGCATTGAAAATTTCTATAACCAATCAAACTAAAAGGAAATTCTAAATTTGTGTCAAGATTTAAAAATCAATGTGTAACAGCGCACGACTCAGAAGATGAATTTTCAAAAAAAATTAATTAAGTTTCATCACGCTTAAGTCGTAGTTTAATAGCGGACTTAGCATTATCAAATTTGTGTTTCTTTCAACACAACCCGATATCCCACCTTACATCCCCCATTTTCATGGTGAAAAGCTGGTGAGTTGGAATTTCTTTAAAGATGGCTGCGTTATTTGCAAATACAAAATGGTCGATCTAGCAAAACAGAACAAACCCACCTCATTAAATTATGACACGGGATGAAATTACAAATACAACAATGTAAACAAATGGGTTTTGGAGGGTGAAACGTACGAAAGATTGTCATCTTTTATGGTGTATCTATGTTTTCCATTTTGTAAGCGTAGTATCCATCCACTATCTCAGAATTGTTATCAATTATGAAGCACTTCCGATTGCTGTAGAAACTGAAATTAAATAGAGTGGTTTGATTTGAAGTTCATATATGAAGTTAAAAATTGAAAACTCGAGATTTTCTATTCTATTTCATTTTGTTATTTATTTATTTATTATGTTATATTTAAAAAGATTTTAAAAACTTGACCAGTGACAGTGAACCAGTTATTCAGTGGACGTAGCAAATTTTAGTGAGTAATCATTAAATCAAAAATTTCTCCCATCATTTTAAGTTTTTCAATATAAGTCTTATTAAAGTATTTGAAACTAAACCTTTATAAATTTAGAACTTATTATTATAAATTATTTATAAATTATTTTTTACGACTGTCTTTGTTATTACACACACATATGTTCTTGTAGCTAGAATATAGATTGTATATATTTAACGAATAGTCTACATTGTCGACAAACTTATGTCGACAATTGTGAATTGTCTACATTGAATTGTCTGCATGTAGACAATCATGTAGTCTACATTTATAGTCTACATGGCACAAAACTGGTTGATACACATTTGTGCACGTTTTATCACATTTTCCATGACTTTCCGCAAGGTTTCCGGTGATAACTGTTCTGGTGGCACCGTCTTTATTGAAACCATATGTTGAAACAGCCCCGCTCATTAAATTCCGGCACCAAGAAGTCGTTTATAATGGCCCTGTAGTGTTCGCCTGTAACAGTGACCGTATTGCCGATGGCGTTCTCAAAAAAATATGGCCCAATCACTCCACCCACGTGAAAGCTGCACCACACAGTAGCTTTGAGTGGATGTAATGGCTAATCGTGCATCACACGCGGATTTTAAGAGCCCCAGAAACGAATATTTTGCTTATTGACGTAACCTCTTAAATGGAAATGCGCCTCATAGCTCATGATGATTTTCGACACAAACTTGTCCTCTTCGTTGTAGAGATTGGGGATGGCTTGACAGCAGAGTATAGCGCTCCATTGCTTGTCTGTTTGTATACTGCAGCTGTCTAGATCACAAATGTCAAATATGATTGACGTACGACGCCATTTGCAAAACTTATAACATCGTCCGATAGGGTGATTAATTTTGCGCCACCTTGTAAAGGGTGTTTTTTTTAGACCTGTGGTTTTCAATCTGGCAATACTTTTTTCAAAGTTAGTCTTTATGACAGCTGTCACTTACTTATTACACTTATTACTTTAACAAAATCAGAAAAATAGCGCAGTAGATTGTAGGAAACGCGCAGTGGTGCAATAGATTTGAAAATTTAGAAAAACACGGAATCGGTCTGCTTCTTTGGAAGTAAAGTCTCAACGCCTCACTCTAGTACCTATGTATTCCATTTCCCTCATAATTGCGGAGAAAAATCAATTTTGTTCATATTTTAGTTCAACTTTGACAAAAACTAAATGTGAACTTTAATGATTAAGGGCCAGTTTTTTAGTTTTTCAGGGCTTAGTTAACTCTGAGTTAAGCCAGAGTTAGTTAATCGTGTAAGTAAATTAAGCCCGAGTTTGGGGACCAGCCAGATCGGTCGTTAGCTAAATGTCTCCAGTTTCATATGACAAGTTGATTGAGGTCCTCTTCCACTTAAGTCACTGAGCTCTAGTCCTTTAGTTCCGAAAATCAGCTCCAAAATATCTTCCTTTCCAAAAATTGGATCTTCTTCATTTATGTTGGTTAAATGGTAAACCAAATGGGGCAGGCGTATTTCAGAACGGAGCAGATCAGCTGTTTCTACACTAGAAGGTTAGTCCTTCTTCTCAGTCCGTTTGCCTTCCTAAGAAATGGACCAGATGCAGAGAAAAGTTGGCCCTTTTTTAGTATAAGTGCAGCGTTCTTGTTGAAATTCAATCCATTGTACTTCGTTTTTGTCTTTTTCGCTATGTTGATGATAATTATGTTGTCTAGAAGCTTTATTCCTTAGTGCTGTTGTTGTTGTTCTCAAACAAATGACCTCGCTCTTGTTGCTATTGATCTTCAGTCCCCATTTGAGGTATTAGCATTGAGTTTATACACATAGAGGAACCACGAAACTTGCGTTAATCGCGCAATAGGTGTCGCCGCATACACCAAATCGAGATTTTAAAATTTTGTGGAACAAGATCCACAGAACTTCGAACGAAAAAAGGCAACCAAACCAAATATGTGCCTCAAGGGAATTAAGACAAAGAGGAAGAGGTACGAAGGGCGTCTGCTTTATTTTGTAGCTTGTGCACGATATACAGACTAAGCACATACATACACAATATCCCTTTTCAGTTTTTATGCATTGAGCAGCTTATGCATGTCCGTATAGAAATGTGTAGATGTGTCTATCTATAGGTAGGTATATTATAATTTCACTTTAGAGCACATTTTGTGCACAATTTGTGTGTTCGTTGAACGATCGGTGAAGGTCGAGTCAATGAGTAGGTAGTTTAACAAATATTTTAGGTAGATAGATACCTACCTATATGAATGGAAAAAAAGTAAAGCAGTTAAATTGTGTACCTATGTAATTAATAGAAACAGTTCAAATCTTGGTTTTATATTTTGTAGGTAGTTGGTTTTCGTTTTATTTTTTATGTTTTTATGTTTTATTCTATTAATTTTGAATCGGGTACTTTTCAGTAAAGGAAATAGGTACTAACATTTGTTACTAGGTTGACAACATTAGCTATAATTATTGTATCTACCTACATATTCATTGAAATCCTAGTTTCTACAGCCTAAATATTTAGATATAGAAAATTGTTTTTAATTTGTTATGGATTATGATGCATGCCTTGCCTAGGTATGAATTTGAAAAAAATACGTGGTTAGATGTTTCTTAATTCTAATGATTATTGAGTGAAATTATTTCTCAATTGTAGAAAAGAAGAAGGAATGTAGGTTTTTTTGAATTACAATACATATAGGTACTTATAGCCATAGATATTTTTAGAGAAGTGAGTTTTTAAGTGAGTAGTTTACCATCGGAGTATTAGAAAGTTTTCTTAAATAAGCAGATATAAACCTAGGTAGGTTGGTTTTAAATTTTAAAACTGTGAGGTTCATTTATGTTTTGTTAAATTCAAAGGACGAGTTTGTAGGTAGTTTAACAAATATTTTGGCACCTACATTACATATCGTCAGCTAAATGCGTTAAGCTCCTCAAGCTGGACGAAATTGAGATTTTGATTCCAATTTCTTAAGAAATACATTATGCTTTAATCATTTATGTCGAATGAAACGTTGTTGGCCTAGAATCTTCAAGAGAAAATGAGTTTTATATGGAGCCTAATGCTCTCCAGAAAATTTTTTAAAACAGTTTTACGCATTTAGCGAATGTAATAAAACATTTATGAAACTACAGTTTTACGTTTTATTTGACTTCACTCTCACTATAGTTGCATCACTTGGTGGATGAAAGTTAAAAGAACAAAAGTTATGAAAAAAAGGTATACCTTGCGTCAAATACGGAGCCGAACGCATTTATCTAAAACACTATAGGTACCTACCTACCTATTAAAAAAATATGCACGACTTGATCACACGAACTTGCTCTTGAGTTTAACCACTGTTTGTAATAACACATTAAAGATGCATGATGTACCTATTTAAATAAAAAAATTAAGAGTCAAAAGTACCTACTTAAAAATGGATTTTTTGTTTGATTTTTGTTTTGTTTATAAAACAGTACTTTTCCAAGTTTTCCAAATAAATGTAGGTAATATTGTTCAAACTATTGAGAAGCACCAGATTACAAAATTATAACAAAATCGGTCAAACCATCAAAAAGATATAGGTACTCGAATAACCCAAAGTACGGCCATTTAAAAAAAAAAACCTGGAATACCTAATTCCGTTATGAGAAAACCAGAAACGCAGTTTTCTTAAAATTGACCTGTTTATTACAGGTACTAAGTTCAATCAAAACCTTTAGAGCCTATGAGATAACAATGTTACTGGATTACTAATTTTTTTGCTCATAGATTTTTTTTCTGTACAATATAGGTAGGTATTTTCTATGCAATATTTACTTAGTTTCTGTTTGCAAAATTAAAAAAAAAGTCATTTCAGTTATTCACGAGATAGGCCTATATAAGTACATTGTTGACACCTGCCTTTATAATTGCCCAAAAGATATGCGAATTTTTCACCAAAAACCAGAAAGCCGAACTTATTTTGTCTAATTATTTTGTTGATTTAGCTACCTATGAAGGTATATTAATTTGAGATAAAACATTCAAGGCTTTTCTCAAATATTTAATAATTTATGTTACTTCCGAGAAAACATCAATAGGCGTGTTTTTTTTCATAATCTATATACCTAGTTAACAGTTAAAAAAAATAATTTATAAAAAACAACATTAACCAAATCCGTAATAAACTTCTTGATTTTGCTATCTATCGAGGCTTATGTCCTAAGCCTGTATAAAATATGGATATTTATAAAGGTTTATGTATTCAACATGAATACATATTCTATCCAGTGTAATGAAATGTAAAGAAAATAAGACCTAATAAACATCCAGGCTAACGATGAGCTGTATAGTTCAGTTGCTATGGTGTTTTATTAGTTATTTTGCTTCAAATTCAATAGAATATACATTCAATATTCTTAGTATTGTTATATTATTGAACAATTTTTTAAGACTATATAGATTAAGAAACACGCCTAATGTTGTTTTAAAATCTGAATACACATGAACTAACTAGGTGGTATACCTACAATATTCATATAAAAAAGAAGATATTAAAAGCTTCAAATGACGGTAAACTAACCAGAAGCAAATCTTTAAATCAGCCTTATTTTGAAATTCACTTTCATGCGATATAACAATGTTACTGGATTACTAATTTTTTTGCTCATAGATTTTTTTTCTGTACAATATAGGTAGGTATTTTCTATGCAATATTTACTTAGTTTCTGTTTGCAAAATTAAAAAAAAAGTCATTTCAGTTATTCACGAGATAGGCCTATATAAGTACATTGTTGACACCTGCCTTTATAATTGCCCAAAAGATATGCGAATTTTTCACCAAAAACCAGAAAGCCGAACTTATTTTGTCTAATTATTTTGTTGATTTAGCTACCTATGAAGGTATATTAATTTGAGATAAAACATTCAAGGCTTTTCTCAAATATTTAATAATTTATGTTACTTCCGAGAAAACATCAATAGGCGTGTTTTTTTTCATAATCTATATACCTAGTTAACAATTAAAAAAAATAATTTATAAAAAACAACATTAACCAAATCCGTAATAAACTTCTTGATTTTGCTATCTATCGAGGCTTATGTCCTAAGCCTGTATAAAATATGGATATTTATAAAGGTTTATGTATTCAACATGAATACATATTCTATCCAGTGTAATGAAATGTAAAGAAAATAAGACCTAATAAACATCCAGGCTAACGATGAGCTGTATAGTTCAGTTGCTATGGTGTTTTATTAGTTATTTTGCTTCAAATTCAATAGAATATACATTCAATATTCTTAGTATTGTTATATTATTGAACAATTTTTTAAGACTATATAGATTAAGAAACACGCCTAATGTTGTTTTAAAATCTGAATACACATGAACTAACTAGGTGGTATACCTACAATATTCATATAAAAAAGAAGATATTAAAAGCTTCAAATGACGGTAAACTAACCAGAAGCAAATCTTTAAATCAGCCTTATTTTGAAATTCACTTTCATGCGATATAACAATGTTACTGGATTACTAATTTTTTTGCTCATAGATTTTTTTTCTGTACAATATAGGTAGGTATTTTCTATGCAATATTTACTTAGTTTCTGTTTGCAAAATTAAAAAAAAAGTCATTTCAGTTATTCACGAGATAGGCCTATATAAGTACATTGTTGACACCTGCCTTTATAATTGCCCAAAAGATATGCGAATTTTTCACCAAAAACCAGAAAGCCGAACTTATTTTGTCTAATTATTTTGTTGATTTAGCTACCTATGAAGGTATATTAATTTGAGATAAAACATTCAAGGCTTTTCTCAAATATTTAATAATTTATGTTACTTCCGAGAAAACATCAATAGGCGTGTTTTTTTTCATAATCTATATACCTAGTTAACAATTAAAAAAAATAATTTATAAAAAACAACATTAACCAAATCCGTAATAAACTTCTTGATTTTGCTATCTATCGAGGCTTATGTCCTAAGCCTGTATAAAATATGGATATTTATAAAGGTTTATGTATTCAACATGAATACATATTCTATCCAGTGTAATGAAATGTAAAGAAAATAAGACCTAATAAACATCCAGGCTAACGATGAGCTGTATAGTTCAGTTGCTATGGTGTTTTATTAGTTATTTTGCTTCAAATTCAATAGAATATACATTCAATATTCTTAGTATTGTTATATTATTGAACAATTTTTTAAGACTATATAGATTAAGAAACACGCCTAATGTTGTTTTAAAATCTGAATACACATGAACTAACTAGGTAGGTATACCTACAATATTCATATAAAAAAGAAGATATTAAAAGCTTCAAATGACGGTAAACTAACCAGAAGCAAATCTTTAAATCAGCCTTATTTTGAAATTCACTTTCATGCGAAAGTAAGTCGAATTCGAATAGTTTGTATTTTGAGTTTCGAACGAATCGAGAGTTCACTTTATCAAACGAAAGTTCATTTTTTGTTGAAAACTAAGCAAATTTTGACTTTCGAATCATTCGAAACAAATGTCATTTATTTGACGCTAAAAATTTTCTGGCGAATAGATTAAAAAAACATGTGAGCTCAAATATTTTTGTTGAAAAATAAAGAAAATAAAATACTTTTATGAATTATTTGTTGACATTTTAATTAAAGGTCGCATTTCAATTGGACTTAACGGGAGCAGAAAGAAGTTCTCATCAAATTGATGGAAGAACATCCGGAGATAGCCATAAGGGATTTTCAATCTTGAATGGATTTGATGCATCCATTATCCCTCTCCTCCATATCTGCTCTTCGCCGCCGTCTTCACTTCTTATAAATAAAATAATTGCCATCTGTTTTTCTTGAAAATTAAACAATCAACTCTTGCTCATGAACTAGCAAATAACAATGAGGTACAAGCATTTACAAATAACAAAAAAATACCGGCGAGGGATTTTACTTTTTTTGTTTTGTTGAAAATTGAAAAGTGTGACCAGGTGTGTATAAAGTAAAGAGAGACTTTGAAGTTACATGTTTTTTTTGTTAGTCAATTTTAAACACAATTAAATTGACATGAAAGCTAAAAAAAAATCTAGTATTTAACTATTCAAAAGTTTTAAATTTATTTTGTTACTTTTTCATGTCAATAAACTTACCATACTATTTTCTAAATGCTCCCAAATTTTAAAATTCCAGTTTTTATTGATGTTTTATAAATAGTAAACTTTACCGGGCCTTCAACATTACTTATCTTTACTTTATTTTTCTTAAATGAGAACGCATTATTTTGACCATCATTTTTATAAAAACAAAAATTCTTCGAAAAAAACAGCTTGGTCACACTAAATTAAATAGAAATGTCAGTAAATGTCAAAGCGGTGATGTTCATTTTAGGAATTCATTCGATAATGAATATTATTCGTTCGATTCTCAAAATATGCAAAGTTCATTCGAATGAATAGATCTATTCTATCGAAATAGCTATTCATTCGAATCTCAAAATAAGGCTGAATAAATTCAAGAAAAAAACACCCCACAAAAAAGTTGTTAGGCCATCAAAAAAATATTTGTGAATATGTTTAGAGGAACAAAAAAACCAATTAGTGAGAGGCACGGGGAACTCACTTTAAAAAAGCACCCTAAGAGTGAGAGGCACGGGGAACTCACTTTAAAAAAGCACCCCAAGAGTGAGAGGCACGGGGAACTCACTTTAAAAAAGCACCCCAAGAGTGAGAGGCACGGGGAACTCACTTTAAAAAAGCACCCCAAGAGTGAGAGGCACGGGGAACTCACTAAAAAATAGCACCCCGAAAATGGTGGGTGAAAACGCATTATCACCTCCCCGTGGTACCTGCCGGATGACAATGTTATTGTTAACTAACGATAAGCGTTATAATAGACTCGGGGTAGGGCTATATATAAAATCAAAATATGTAGAAAAACTCTAGAAAGAGAGACACAATAAACCGCACACAAAGAAAGTACTATGGCTATTCATGCAACGTCTGTCGTAAGATTACAAACTATGTATAATGATAAGTTTACAAAAAAGTTTGCGTGAAAGTTATGTTATTGAATAAGCTGTTCCTTAAAAGTCAAAAATTGTTTTCGTGCACAAAAATTATTACGTTTTCTATAAACTATAATTTAAAAAAGTTAATTCAAAGATGCCGAAAATAAGTAAAAAAGAAATTTATTTAATTATATGAACAAATTTTCTTCAGTGATTTACTAATTTTAGAACTTTTCGGAAAAAATGATGGTTTGTGCATTCCAAATGTCACAATGAGAATTGCTTGGGTTTAAAAAAAAAAATGGTTAATTTTCCGTACCAAAATCCTGAGAAATTTTAACCAAATTGTGCAAATCATTACTCATACATTATTTGACAGTTCACTCACCAATTCGTAAACCTAATTTAATGGTAAACTTATCTATTGTTTTACATATACAAAATTACATGAATACCTTTGATTAAATTGATTAATGTAATCATCAAAAAAGCAACAAACAAAAAAACAGAGTGCGGTGGTAGAATGAAAATATGTGCCTTATTTTGTTTATCGTTGTTATTTTTATAATAAGAATATAAAAATAACCATAGCTATACACCTAGATGGATGATCTACATCATTTACATAGGTAGGTGTATAGCTACATTTAAAAACTAAAATATTATCTTATGACAAAATTTCATCCAAATAGTTGTAGCCGTTTCCGATAAAAAAATGTTATTAATGCATCCAACACCAATCTACATAAAATTGATGGCAGGTTAAACAATATTTCAATACAAAATTTCAACCAAAATTATTAAAACAGTTGGAACACTAATCAAAATATATATCAAGGTTAAATTAAGGGTAAGCTATTCAAAATAACCGAAATAGGTAGGTACCTACCTCATATAAAATGATACCGTATATCAATTTCTTTATTTAATTTTTCAAACAAGATCTTTGAGTGAACATTTCTTGAAAAAATCATTTTCAAACTCAAAATTATGGAAAAAAGTGAAAAAATGATAGGTATAAAGTTTTATTTATAAAGTTTGTAGTACCTACATAATTAAGTTCTTTCCCTTATCTACCAACCTATTTAATGTTTACATCAACTTACAGCTAGTCGAATTTCAAAAACCAATTCGATTTATGTAGGTACCTACCTACATAGGTAAATTATTTTTTGAAAAAAAATGAAAGTTGAAAACATTCTTTATTTGTTCGAAAACTTGTCCTCCCATACGGCTCTTTTCTTGTCTTCCCAATATAGGTACCTACATAAAATAGTATTTTCAATTACCTAGCCCTTAACAGCGGCTAGGTACCTACCTAGGGACATAAAAAAACCAAAAAACAAACATTTTTTTTCTCCATTTCAAACCTATTTAATGCCATCCAAATATGAAAACCAGAAAAAACAATACGACCATCCAAATAGATACACTACACATCCCTACATACATACATAAATATATATGTACATTCCATATGTATAAATACAAGAAACAATTGCACGTTTAAAGTAAAAAATTAAAAAAAAAAACCACAATTGTACGACCTTTAATTTTTTGCGCCCCTAAAGTAAACAAAGTGATCCTTTTTGTCTACATTATCATCACGACGCGACGCTTGATAACAATAATTACAAAAACAAACTTAAAAAACTGAAGTGACTTAACCTTGTTATCCTTCATTCATTTGTGCTTCTTAACAACTTACCCCGCGTGATACAAACAAAAACACACATTCGTTTATCCAAAAAAAAAAATTAATGTGTAGTCTACCGAATATTCACTGCGCTGGCTGCTCAGTGTGCCTGTGCATACATACTCATGCGTTTTGTATGTTTGTAGGTAGGTATGTGGAACAAAATTCACACAATCCACTAGATTCCACAATTTCTACAAAAATGGTTTTAGCTTCAGGTAAGCTATAAGCCGCCATCTAGGCGAGCATTTAACGCAAGATTCTCGTTCGGTCGAAGTGGTTCCTCTATGTGTATAAACTCAATGGTATTAGTCTTACAAATTTCTGACGTTCTCCACCAATCTTCTGGTAGCGATATCCGGTGAAAAGGATGTTGCGTAGGTTATTGAGTCATCGGCATACAGCTTCGTATTCGGCCCTGGATTATTAGTGGGCTGGTCCGCTGTACATATGTTAAAAAGAAAGCTGGCTAACTTGGATCCTTGTGGTACTCCATCAGTGCTGATCCTATTCTTTATCGAATGTTCCTTGCTAACCTGTACATAAAAAATCTATGGGATCGAAATTTTTTTGTAATTTCTTACCAAGTGGTAAGGTAGTCCTAGGCTGGACAGTTTGAATTAAAGTACTTTTATCCAAACTGTGTCGACAACCTTTTCGACGCCCAGTATAAACCCAATAGTAGTATCCTTCTTGTTGTATCCATGGGTTACGTCTAATAGGAATCCAAAAAGCGGTTGAATGGTGGAGTGTCTTCCTTAGAAACCATACTGGGAATAAGTGATATCTCTTTCCCTGCAGAAATGGTTAAACTTCCTCAAGATGAGCCCCTCCAAAATTTAGCTGGCACAGCAGAGCAATGAGATTGGCCAATATCCCTCTCAGCCTCGGCGCTCTTCGTTTTGGTCTTCTTAACTTTACAGGTACTAGAAGTATAGTGAAAGAATGTCCAGTTAGAGGGTAGAGTAGGTGACTGTGGTGTTTAAGGCTGCAATTTCTTTATACCTGCTTTCCACTTCGTCGATTAATCAAGGAAGGTGATATGGCGGGCAATACTTAAAGTTCTGCTCGTTGTTGTTACATCTTTTCTTTTTAAATAAAAACAATAATAAAACAAATAAATGCTGTAAAATAATCAAAGAGACCCAACTTGAACTCGTTAATGTTCCAAAAAGAAGTTCCCAAATTATGAATGACCTGATTTTAATATTATTTAAATTCCAACATCGCAATTAATTTGACTAAATAATAATTTCAACGGTTCGGCTGGCGGCGGCGCCGACCAGCAGCCAGCGGTGGCTTTTAATTATGTTCAAAGTCTATTTCAAAAGGAACTAATCAATAATAATTGTCGGCAATCACCGAAATGTTGGTTAAAATTCCAGTCATGGTAGATTACACTCCGATAAATCATAGATATACAATAGGTCTTTTGTCTACCCTGAATTTTAGCATAAGATTTAAATCACAATAAAAAATTAAATGATAATGATATTCTTTTTATTTATTTTATCTAAACTTGTGAGACACATTAAGGGACTTTCTAGTACCCATTTAATTGCGAACAAAAAGCTTATAAATTCACTTATGCATTTTAAACACTAAAATATTTCTAGATTGTTTTATTTAATAAAATGTACGACTGGGTCGCATGAACTTGATGCTCTTTTGTTCAAGTGTTTTAAAATTTAATATAAAAGTGTTAACATAATAAAAAGTGGAATGGAATCAGAGATACATTTTTTTGTTATTGTTAATATTTTTTTGCTTGCGATACATATTCACATAGGTTATGTATCATCAATTGTGGGATGTGTTAGAGGCGTTTGCTGATACGAAACATAAGCTTTTAAGTAGAACATAAATATTTCTACTTAAAAGCTTATGTTCAACTTTTTCCTCAGCATATAAACTGTCACATAAGCTCTTATGTTGAACATAAATTCTTAAGTTTCGTTTTAGAAAATGGGCCTTAGATACTTCAATAAATCAAATTCGGGTGTTTGCAGTAAGGCCTTAACCGAATAACACACGGACGAACGATCAGAGAGTGATGGCAATATATGATATTAACATTATGGGCGAGACAAGTCCGCCATTTTTGACTGACTTTTTACAAAGGCTACGAAAAAGTGTGGTTTATCAAAAAAGTTTAAGCTATAAATTATCGAAGGAATTAGAAATTTTGGAATTTAGAAAATATCCCATATCGGGGTGCTGTTAATTAAATAGAGAAGCTTTTTTCATTTTCTGTTGGAGGAGGAAAACGTTTCGTCAGAGAGGCGATCGATATCGAAGGAGACATAGCCATCAGTTGGGCAAGAATAGGAGGAGATAGGATTTCATAGAAAAGCTACGTAGTTTTGGTTGATTGGGTCTGTTCAAAACTTAATTTAAATGTGTTAGGTTTTCCTTTTGTTTTGTGGGTGAAAAGTCGCAAAATTTTACACCGGCTAGGCCGTTGTTTGTCCCGAAACATTCCCATAGTGTTTTTTTCTTTTGTGACATTCCATTGTTTTTCTTTTAACTTGAAGATTAAATTAATTTCTACTTTCTAACATTTGAAAAATTGGGCCTCTGCCACTTCCAAACTGAGCTTCTTGTTGACAACACTTTATTTTCAATCAGTTCTGAAAATTAACGAACGCACACATTATGACTGACAGTCAATCATCGGAATTCGCGACGCACGCGCTCGCTAGTCTTGTTATTTTATTTCGCTTTGGTAATTTCGTTTGTCTTATTTGATTCTTGGATTCGGAAATATTTATATAAAAATGAATCGTGGTGGGTTCGGATGCTTAAAACTTGAGAACGACTGCACCAAATTGGGTACTTCCTTCTAATTGTACCGCAAGGAATTCATAATTGTACCGCAAAGGTTTAGGAAAAAAGAAAAGTCATAAATTCTCAACAGTTGGCGCTGTAGGTGAAAATTTCGTTTTTCAGTTCAATTCAATTATCGTTCAACAAAATGGCGCTGTAGGCGGTTAGGTAATGGCTTTTGGGATATTCTTCTTCAACTTTTCTTATTTGTAGGGTGAAATGGGCTTAAAATAAAATAATTGTCCGATTTAAGAAATTGTCTTTTGTGATTGAAAGGTTTTTCTTAGGAAATGGCTTAAGGGATATTTTTTTTTATTTTTTATTTATAGGGTGGAATGGGGTAAACATAAAAAGTGTCCGATTGAACAAATTCGATTTTGTTTGAAAAGTTTTTCTTAGAAAATGGTTTGAGGGATATTTTTTTTTCAGATTCTATTAAGTGTAAGATGAAATGGGGTAAAAATACAAAATTGTCCGATAAAGGAAATTCTTTTTTGTAAAAGGATTTTTTTAAGGAAATAGCTTTAGGGATATTCTTTTTTAAATTTTGTTTAGGGAGTAAAAATAAAATAAAATAGGGTTTAAGAAGTTCGTTTTTGTAATTGAGAGGTTGGCCTCAGGGATTTTTTTCAGAATTTATTGGGTGAAATGGGGTAAAAATGAAGAGTGGCATCTGATTCAAAAATTCTGTTTGTGTTCGAAAGGTTATTTTTTTGGAAATTTTATATTTATAGAGTGAAATGGAATAAACACAAAAAAAAAGGTTTTTGATTACAAAAATTCTTTCTGCGTTGGGAAAGTTATAAAGGCTGGACGTTAACGTACATGATCATATTTTAACGAATTTCGCCATTCATAACGTAAAGTGGCTCAAAACTCAGTAATATTCAATTACAAAATTTTTAATTTTATGCAAAGCTTATGTTTGTCTACCCGTGCAAAGACGTTAGGGTCAGCTAGTTGTATATAAAATAAAGTGTACTTGATCAAATAAATACCTAATTATAAACATAAAAATGTTTAAAAATCACTCAATTATGCTTAAAGTAGTATTTATTTAATTAATTTTTATTGTAAATTTTAAGATTTTTATTGTAAATTCACCCCTTTAAAAGACCTGATTCAAAAATGTATACACACAAAATGAATGTAACAAATACATACATGTATCCCTTTAAACTAACTTAAAAGCATTTCTAGTTTTAAGGAGCAGAAACTGGAATTTGATGCATTGACCTTCGGCGTGACAGTCCCATATGCGTCCCATTCCTTCACGGACTACTACTGCTGCATTATATTTAAACAAATTTAAATTTTGCACAAAAAGAAAAAAAAGGGGATGTGCGTTTAAAAAATAACAAAGTTTTTTTTGGACCACCCTGCTATACAAACCATAGTACAAACAAATTTATTTTATTAAAATCGTTAGATCCTCGTGCTAGATAAATTAGTTTTTTTTTTCTAAACGGTTGTATGATAGAGGTGCCGTTAATTTTGGAGCTAAACAAAATTTAAATAACCCCCCTATGGAATCACCTAAAATTTGTAAGTACAAACTTTGAAGTCAATTTCTTCAACAGTTTCGGGTTGTATTTTGAGGTACTTTAACTTACATACAGGCAAGCAGACAGACATCAGAAAAACAAACACTCCATACCTCCTGCTACGTGTTCTCTATCGTCGTAACGTCAGGTTTTATTTTAATCGCGAGTTCGATTTCTTTTACGAATCCTGAACTTTGCCCTATAGCACTTGCATCGCAAGCTAAAATTATGAAATTGATAAGCCTAAGATAGGATTGATAAGATTGATTGATATTGTCTTCTATAAATATTAGCTTTATTATCAATGAGTTTGTTTGTTTTCAATTTGAATTAACATAAATAATTATTTTCAACTTCTATTTAAAAAAAAAAAAAAAAATACAAAACAAAAGCAAATAATTTAAAATAGATAGAAAATACTCAAATAAATATTTCGGCCTCATTGTTTAACATAAAAGGTAGATTCCGTTGGGAACATGTTTGAAATTATTTTTTCACTTCCCTATTATCATCAAGCTTACAAAAAGAACTGGCGACTCAGGTGACCTCTTATTATCAAATTATTACCCTAGTGCATATCATTATGAATGTACATAATGTACATTCATTTCTACCGTACCTATTATGTACTATTAAATTCTTAATTTACCTATTTGATTAATACATGCTTTAATTGAAAGGCGTATCTCTTTCGTATGTTTGTTATATTATCAATTTTCAGCCGCCCACTTATAATATATTACTTCATTTAAAAATCTTATGCTAAGTTGTCAGTTAGTCGTCATCGTTATTCAATGGAAACTCCCTAAGTCTATTTTTTTTATTTTAAATGAGCAGTCTTATCATCACAGATTAGCCGCATGAAGATGAGAATCCCCGGCAGCCATTTTAATTTGCCTACAAGCTTCAACTGCCAGTTATCAGATACAAAATGAGAATGTGTATACCTATACAAATCTCACACATAGACAGTAGGGATCTTCACACATCTGGCTAAATTGTTGTTGCAATTCACATTTATTATTCGACGCGGGAAAAATTACAAATACAACAATGTAAACAAATGGGTTTTGGAGAGTGAAACGTACGAAACATTCTCATCTTCATCTGTGCTTATCAAGTTATTTTACGGAAAAAATAGAGCTAACTTGGAACAAAATATAACAAATCTAAATCCTTCTCAGTCAAGCTAATTACAAACGGTTGTCAATTCAAACAATATTTTCAGATTTACTTATTCTCTGACAGTTGCCAATAATATGAGCTGACAATGGACACCAAATTGTCACGGTTGCCAGATAAAAAATAGTAAAAAAAAAAACGTTTCGATTCAAAACATTGGCTCATTCTTGAAACTCTGCAAAAATAACGTTTCATTTACCAAGAGAATGAAGAATCAAAAAAAACACAATCAGACTAAAAGTTTCAATATGCTTATCCTGATCAATGAACCTACCTATCTATACCCATATTAAATCAAAAAGACTAATACCCGATTTCATACAAATACACTAAAATCCCTTTTATCTAAAGTAATCTTAAATTTTATCAGACCTTTAAATATTTCCAGTTTCACTATTTAAAATAAGGAAATTTTAGGAAAATTTTAGTTAAAATTGGGTTTGCCTCACATCCCTGGATATGAAAATAGGTTGTTTCCCTCTCACATTCGAAATGCACGTGAAAAAGCATTATATGTAAAAAAAAAAATGCTACGAAAAATAAAATATTTGGAGAACGGATTCCAATATGAACTCGGAATATTCTTGGACGTCTTACTATATGTTGCTCTTCATCCTCAGATGAACAATCAATTATTATAAAAACAAACAAATTATCAAGGCAGTATTCTCGTTGGCTTGGGAGAGTCTTAAAATATTATTATTTACACAAACTATATCTTTGTTTCGACCTATTCACAATTTATATTTGCAAGAAATTAAATAAAAAAGTCACTGCAAAATATCATCTATAATTTTCTTGCTCGTCGGCTGACATCTTACATATTAGACTTCACAAATCACACTTCTAAAATTTATTGAGACTAAATTGAGCTTTTAGTTTATAAGGACATTTAAAAGCATTTTAAATTTAAAAGCACTTGGTGAAACAAAAAAATCCCATTTTAACTCTAAATGGGCTTTAAAATTTTTAAAAGTCCTTTATGAAATCGGGCATAAGTTAAAGCTATTCACTAAAATAAAAGTACATACTTAACAATTTATATGAATTTTCCTTCATTTTCCCTGAACCCTACATTAATTCAACCGATAATAGCACGAAACCCCGAAAATCCATATTGACATTGAGCCAGTATACTACTTCACCTTAAATGTCGATGCTTTATACAAATCAAATTATCTTTCGAATCCAAGTCTGCTCAGACATCTTTAATGTTTTGTAGAAATCTTTTACGGAAGCACCTTGCAATTCATCTGTAAATATCGCAATTTCATTAAATGGTAACCTTTTTCAAGGGATTAATAGGGCAAATGCATGGCATTGTGGCATTGTGGCAACCTCGTCAGTTTACCCTTGAATGATAAGAGTGAATCTTAATCCCAGTCACAAAGTTTGTCTGGTTATACGAGTGTAATAACTGTTATCGTCGAAATAAAAATCAAGATTTGGTCGCTTGTACTTGCTTACTTATGATTGCGATTGCAATTGTATAAAGAAATGGTTTTCGGCATGCCGTTCATCGGTCTGTTTGCCTGTGCGTCTGTCCATCTTTACGTCTGTCCATGTTAAACGGCTGGACGGATTTGCATGAAATTTGGTACAAAACACTTTTAAGTGATTTCCTGGAGGAGAAAATTTAAATTTGTCTTTCAGCTCATCAAGAACGGGTAGCTGCAATACAACGATTTAGTTTTTTTTTTTTTCAATTTTCCTCAAAAACGGCCCCTTAAAATTTTGATTTTACTTAAGTACAGGCTCCGAGCTGAACTAGAGCTGTGTCAAAATCACAGTAAACCAAAACAATCAATCCCATCATCAATCTATGGATCTGTGTTTGTCGTTTCTCGTGTTTCTTTCTCATTGGGCACAAGCAATGTGCAGTGTCTGTCTTGGACGTTGTAAAGGGTGTTTTTTTTAAGATGTGTGGTTTTCAAGAAATAATAAAAGGCATATAATTAAATTTTATGGCCAATAATTTAGCTTTATTATAAAGATAAGGGTTTGCCATTATGTTTTAAAAATGATTTTGGTGAAGTGACCGCCGCGGCTGGCTCGAATAAATTACAGCCGAGAGGCCCAATTTTCGGCGGATGGACTCATTCGGGTCTTCTTCGGTACTCTGCTCCACAGCAGCAATAGCGTCTTCGGTGCGCACCGAACGGCGTCTCTGAGGATACGCATTATAAACTAGAGTAAATGTGGTGCGAAACCGATCCATGGTTGCTCGAATTTATGCAATTTTACGATCATGTCGACCGAATATTGGAAGCAGCGTGCGATGTATCCCGCGAACCGAACCATTATTTTGGTAATAAATTTGCACGATTTGCAAACGTTGTTCAGGAATAAGTCTATTAATTATGAAATGGCAAACCAAACTGAGCATAAATCAAGTGACGGCTGTCAAAAAGACAAACTCCGATAAAAGTATTGCCAGATTGAAAACCACACGTCTAAAAAAAAAACCCTTTACTTGTACCTATTATTTGATTGAGAATGACTTGAAAGAACAAAACGTAGGTTTATCGTTTATTTGAACGGCACTGGTCACAATCACAAAGATCTAATCAATCTGATTGACAAAGTGATAGAGTCTACATTTGTTCATAAAAAAGTGAGACCGTTATCAATCAGTATTAATTTAGTTAATTTAATGGGGTTTTACATTGGTAAATTCAGATTTCAATTTAAAAATAGATTTTTTTAGTGGTGAATGGAACACTTTTTCAAATTGGTTTATTTTTGTGGTTGTATTCGTGTAGTTTCATTTCTGTGTTAATATTTCAACAAAAAATTTGCAATTTTTAGTTTTAAACTGGTTTCATTTATTATAAGCGAATATTTCTTACATATTTCGTACTAATTTTCACACCTAAAATAAATTATCAATTCAAAAAACATATTTGCAAACTGACAGTTGTAAATGAGGTTGATGTTAGAACAAAGAGGGATAAATATGCGGAAAAAAATTGGATTTGCAAAATTGATTTTAAATCAAAAATAAATCAATTTATTTTGCCCAATGGAACGCAAAGATGGTCAAAATCGGCTGTTTGACAGATCCAAACCAAAAATAAATTAATTTACCAATGGAAAACCCCATTAGAAAAAAAGAAAAAAAATTTAGCTTTTTACTGAAAGATTTTTGGTCGCCTTGATAAAAAAAAACTATAATCGTCAACGATTGACACTTTTTCTATTTCAAATTCGTCACATTCAGTTTGATCATATTTAAAAGATCGAATCTTTGAACCAATCAATCATTAAATGTTTCAATCTATTGTTATGAAAGATTGGCACAGCTATATAAGCTGAATTGAAGACTGCAAAGAAGATCAAGGGAACATCGTAGTTCATTCACACACGGTGCCGAGGATTTGGAAAAATCATTTGTGCAGATTGCATCATTCATCCCAGTTGACGCAGACCAACAATTCCGTCCACCCGATCTCGACGAAATGAAGATATCTAATCGTAAGTCCAATAAAGCTGCTGGAACTGACGGCCTTGCTGATGAGCTATTCAAAGCGGCAGCCGATGACCCGGTTAGGAGTAAGCACCAGCTCAACCGTAAAGTATTTAACTAAAAAATGTAACTAAAAATATAAAGTGCAATCCGAAAAGAAACACCTGCACTATGCCAACTACAGAAGCATCAGATTACTTAACATCACCAAAAATATCTTTTTTTCTGTATAATGTGAAGGCCTTTAAGGTCATTCGTCCACAACCAGATATGAGTGTGGCCTTAGGTCAAAAAATTCCGCACCAATGACCAAATATACACATTGTGGCAGATCTTGTAAAAAACCCATGAACTTCCAATTAACATCCACGTCCATTTCAAGGCCGAATAACTAGTTTTTACATCTTTGCCAAACTCGTACGTTTGCGTGCAGGATAACGATGGAGAACCCACGCTCCTCTATAAAGGTTGGCAAATATCTCACAACTACCTTTGATATCATAAATGGAATTAGACAAAGCGATGCGCTGTCATGTGACTTCTTTAACATCGTTCTTGAAAGAATAGTGCAAAACTCTACCGTCAGCACTAGAGAACAATCTATCGCAGTTCAACCCATTTATTCATATATAATCGGGAGAACAAAGCGTGAAGCGCTTTTGTGAGTAGTGAGACAGAAACAAAGAATGAGAGTCAATGAGGGCAAGACGAAGTATATATGCTGTAATCATCAAAGGACGCCCAACACTGTCTTCTTGGACAAAACATTATCATAGACAGCTTTAACTTAACGATTCCAGCGCTGAATTCTAATGAAAAATAAGGGCTTGAGTAGCAAAGGCTTCTCTCGTGCAACTGAACTAAATTTTCTCTGTATAAGATGCTTATTATCATATCGGTTCTTGCATATGGACCTTATTGCCAAAAATGTGGATGAAAACGCTTTAGGTTTTTTTTGGGAAGGGGATTCTACGGTTCAATTTTATTCCCGCTTATGTACAAACGGGTAGTGTTGGAGAATGTCCAACAGCGATTGAAGACTGGGTCATTTACAGCGAATGGATACCAAAGCTCCGGCCAGAAGAGTCTTTAAAATCCAAGTCCAACATACGGTGCAGTAGAGGAAGACTGCGAGTCAGGTGGCGCACGCAAGTGAAACAGAACCTGAACCAACTTGGATTTTAAAACTGGTGTAAGCTAGCTATAGGGTAGGGACCAGGTTGGCTTGCTGAAAGAAGCTTTTTGGTTGAGGTGCTGGTTCACTCGGAACGGTAGCGCCACCAAGTAAGTAAGGTAGTTTGAGTTTCAACGCTAATACCAAATAATTCAAACAATATTGCATTTAAAAGTTTTACAAACATTTATTTTATAAAAAAAAAAACAAAAGAAGAAAAATTAAAAACTTCCTCTCTACCATAACCACAACGGTATTGGACCATTACCACATGGATTTGCAATGTTTTGTCTAGCTGCATTATAGTTTTGAACCACAAGAGCATGTTTGTGCGATACAGTTGTGAATTTTTTTTCTCAGGTAATTAATTCCATTTGATTTTCTACAATTCATGCATTACTTAAGTTCTAATAATTGTTTTTTTTTTCAAACAATCCATTAAATCGACTTTAGGTTATGTAAAAGGGTGTGAGAAGTAGATGTAAGTATTGTCTCCACTTTTCATCAAATTTTTACTGTTGAAAGTTCTAAATTTTGAATATAAAATGCACTAAGAGCATCAGCTGTGGTTTGTGAAACACATTCATCGAAACTGCTATCGATGGCATGGGTGACGCGCATCTAAAATTTCCAATTTTCCATGACTCTGGAGCATAAGAAAGGCTGAATTTGACCTATGACATGGGTTATGTTGGCTTTGAGAGCCGCTGTGGTATGTGGCTCATTCGCATAGACCTGCGATTTCATAAATCCCAACAAGAAAAAGTCTAACGGGGTCAAATCGCACGATGTCGGTGGCCAGTTCAAATCACCTCCACGTGAGATGACCATCATGCCCTCGAATCGCTCGTGCAGAACTTCCAATGTGGCTTGAGCTGTGTGGCGCGTAGTGCCGTCCTGTTGAAACCATACATGTCGTTGGTGTCCTTATCATCCAATTCAGGCCAAAAGAATTTGGTAATAATCGATCTATAGCGCTCGCAGTTGACAGTGATAGCCTGGCCAAGGTCGTTTTCAAAGAAATATGTACCGATCCACACTAAAAACTGTGACTTTTCGGGAAGATAGGTATCGGCCCAAATTTGAGAATTTTGTTTGTTGACATACCCATTCATCCAGAAATGGGCCGCATCGCTGAACATGATTTGTCGATGAAAATTAGGGTCACTTTCCAACTGCTCCAGAGCCCATTCAGTGATCACACGTCGTTGTCTATAGTCGTTTATCTTCAGCTCCTCCTCCTGGGTCGGTTGAATTTTGTATGGGTGCAGGGCCAAGTCACAAAGCAAAATTCGCCAAGTTGTGTTCTGTGAAAGGCTGAGTACTTGTGAGCGACTCGAAATCTCTCCTTCACACTCTCACAGAAAGCGGCGATTTTTCTGCAGATCCTGCGTTTCGTCTATGAACGGGTGTTGGTTGGTCGTTTACTAAACTAGTGGACTCAAATTTATCCACCTCACTGTGAACAGTCATTTCGGTAGGACGTTAATGGCGACAGTAAAATAGGCGAAGAGGGTCCGGAAAGTTGTCCGCACAGTAAACTCATTTTGATAAAACAATTTTATCATTTGCACGTGTTGTTGAAAGCTTTATCCGTCCAGTGTAATTTGGCAAAACACACTGGTTAAATGACAGCCAATTTGACTGTCAAAGTTTGAAAGTCCCTATTGGAAGACCCTTTATTAAGGCAATTAATTTTATTTACGAATCCTATACACACTACATACATACTTGCTATATTAATTATTACGTAACACAAATAAATGAAATATCTTTGTTGTATAGTAAATGAACATTATCCAATGTCATATATGTAGGTACTTATAAACATATTATCTATACATACTTACATGCACTTTGTTCAATGATTTTTGTCTACCTATGCGTTTTCATTGTGTACAATGTGAATCGTGAATGTATACATACATACGATCTATTCGAGTCTATCTCTTATTTGAACTTGGAATGGAATAATAACATACATTTATTTTCGTGTGAAATTCAAGTGATGAGATGTGATAACAAGAAGTGTCACGTCGAATATTCGCCCCAAAGATGATAACGAGTTTAAGTGCTCAGTGACAGTGTCAAGATATTGGTATTAGTCAAGAGCAGATTTTAACTCAACCTAGCAAGGTAAAGTTAATCTTTTCAATTATTGTGATGTAAAAGTTATGGCATTATTTCAATATCACATTTGATAAAGGATGAATTTAAAAATGCAGTGCAAATATTTTATAGGCGCCTAAACTTGGCATAACAACTAATTTCACCTATCGGATAACGGAATCACAACAAGAATTTGGAGTTAAGCTTCCATTTCTATTCCGGATTTTCCAATTCATCAAAAAGTGGATGTAATATCCCATGTAGTGCCAACTTCACTGTGATGTTAGGAGTACATGCTGCTTTTTCAAAAACCACGCAAACTAGAAAATCCATATTCTATTTCCAGATTTAGCGATGTATATTAGGATGGTTCTTATTTGCTTCTTTTTTTTTAACTAATTTTATGCAAATTTTTTTTAACACGTATCAAATTTTTAAATAATACCGCGTGCTTAAATTTTCAAAAATGTTTTTAAAAAAACAAAATTGTAAATAAAGAAATAAAAACATTTTTGAACAATTTTAGTACGCAGTATAATTTAAAAATGTCAAGTATATGTACTTGTTGTATATTAAATTAACATTGAAATATAAATAAATGAATTTGCTCTATGTGCGATCACACTTTAGTTCTATAAGGTCTAAAATTAATTAGTCATGGGAGCCTTGTTTTTATTCACCTGCATACAAAAAAAAACATTTAAAATAAGGTACCGTGTTACACACATGCATACATGGCGACTATATTATTAATTAAATAGTTAATTTTGTTTATATAAATTTTTTTTTAAACATTTTCGAAAAAAAAAATTATAAGGGCAATTTTAAATTTTTATTAATGTGAAGCTAAAAATTGAGTTTAAAAAAAAAATTTGTTCCTTCGTTTTAAAATTATTCGCCAAATATTAAAAATTGTTCCAAGATTACTGAGACATCCAAAGGAATGAAACTCATAATTATTCTTGCGATAAATTCAAAACTTTATTTTCTGTTTAAAAAATTAAAGAATCAATCAAAAATGTTAAATTATTAAAAAAATAAGATTACTCCCAAATTGGTAATTGGATTAAAGAAAAAAAAAAAAAAAAAAACGAAATAAGAAATACCTATTTTCTAGATTAATCTTGTTCAACTTCCAAATGACTAATGAAAATTTAAAAAACAAATTAAAATGTATACGTAAACAAAAATCCATAAATCAAAGGTTTTAACTAATTTCTAAAGTGTTTTGAAATTAAAGTAAAAATGAAAAATTAATTCGAAGGCTTGATGACAAAAATCATCCACCAGTTTTTGAAATATCGAATTTTCGAAAAATAATTTTGAATATTTTTTAAAAATCCAAAAAATATTTTTTTTTTTAAATTTGGATATGCAAGATAATTAACATTTATTACAAGCCTCTGTATAAAAAATTTTATTTTAATCGGTTAACGGGATAATTAGATAGTCGAAAATCAAAAAACCGTTCTTTGAGGGGTACTGTCAATTAATGTAAGATTTAAAATTTAATAATTTTAAATGGTAGACCGTACAAATATTTACGCACGAAACGAATTTTATCAAAATCGTGGGAGTCATTTGGTAAAAACATATTTTCATTAATTGTTTTAAGCATTTGTATGGGCGCGAGCGTTATGTTTGATAAAAAGAATTTTTTTTTTTAATTTTTCTTCCTAGAAACTAATTTTTCTCAAATTTAAATAAAATCGAGTGAGACATTTTTGAAATGCAGTGGTGGTCCAGCATAACAAATGAAATAAAGTCCAGAGTGCATTGGTTATATCGAAAATTCGTTATATCGATTACTTTTTTTTACAAATTAAGGTTATTGAATAAGCATTTTTTGGATCCATATTTTGTATTGAAAGGCAGCAGAAAGGGTCCGCCAAATAACTTTTTTTTTGAAAATGGCGCAAAACATCGAGTGTAGCTTCGGCTGTGTGGCACGTAGCGCCGTCCTGTTGAAACCAAATGTTGAAAATATCCTAATCTTCAATTTTTGTGAACAAAAATTTGTTGAACATGGCCCGATTACGTTCGCCATTGACTGTAACGGCCACTCCTTGCTCATGTTCGAAAAATGGCCCAATTATGCCTCTGGACCAAAATCCGCACCAAACAGTGACTCGTTTTGGGTGTATCGGCTTTTCAATGTATGCGTGTGGGTGTTCTGTGCCCCAAATGCGACAATTTTGCTTGTTTACTACCCGCCAAGATCAAAATGAGCTTCATCTGAAAAGATGATTAATTTTTGGAAAAATCGGCATCTTCTCTTAGTCGATCGCAGGCCCACTCAGCGAAGCGTATACACAACCATATTCGTTCAGAGGAAGGATAAAACTAAATATCTGTCAAATCAGACATGAGCTAAGTGTTACCATTCACGAAATAAGCACTAGTTGAAAAAAAAACGTTAGATGGCGGATGTAATATATATTTATATATTCAAAACTTATTCAATTTTAATGAATTATTTTTTTTTAATTTGAGAAGTCAGTCTCGAGAAAAAATTCCTTAAGGCTAGGTATGAAGTTAAAGAAAATCGACCCATCCGTTTAAGCTGTAGCCTAACAGACACACAGTCAGGTAGACAGACGTTTTAGCGAGACCCACTTTTGTCGTCTTCCTTATCATCGTAATGTCAATCAAGTTTGATCAAAATCTCGAGTTCGATTTTTTTACGGATCCACATCTTCCACAACTTGTGATAAGTACCAGTATACTGTATACCTACCATATATCAAAGAGATACTTATATAATTTGTTGATGATATTTAAGTGCAGATTTCAGGTAGATAATTTTAGAGGACTTTCCAATTTTCACCATTTAATGCGCGAATAATATCATTTGATGAAAAACATATGCTCCAAATCCAAGAAAACGTGTCGTTAAATTAATTTTGATAGACCTTTAAATAAAAATCCAATAAAATGAAAAAAAAAAAACAGGAAAAGTAGAGATATTTACTATTACATATAATATGAATTATCATTTTTATACACAATCAAAAATCTAAAAGTTTGGTTTTGAAGTTAATAAATTATAATCATAAACAAAACGCGAATAATATACCACCTTCTTGAATAAATAGATCAAAGTTATATATGTTTTTAGTACAAAGTATTTACAAGCTTATAATCAGAAGAATTGTGAATACACAGAAGTTAATTATTTAATTTCTTTGATCTATTAAATATCTGTCAGACTATCTGTGGAGACTATCAAAAATATTTTATTAACATGAAGCTTTGAAGAATGATCTTAAAATAAATAAATATGTTGTGGTATACATCAATGATTTAGTGGTGTTTTGTTTTGAAGTTGCGACTAAGTAAATAAAAACACCCTCGCATTACACATTTATGACATTACACACATTTTAAATGTTTAAAAAGGTGAGTATAGCTAACTCAACTTTTACTTATGCTCTTTATAGAGGGCGAGTATTAATTTATGGAAAAAATAGATGTTTTAGGTTTTAATTAAACTTTAAAATACGATTCGTCATCTGATAGTCTTTGCGAATGTATGGGTTTATTGTTTCCATTTGTATATCAAGCTAGAGCCTAAACAGCTTGATTCAAATTTAAAAGAGAGCATTCTTGTGTAATTGGAGAAAGTCGATTTCTTTTAGCGCATCTAGACCTAGAGTGGCTATATCTGCCGTACATCTACAACAATTCTGTTTTATATCCAAATTTTCTTTAAATGGATCTCACTTTTTTTATTAGACTTCCTACAAATTAATATTTAAGCAATTTCAATAAAACTGATGCGATTAAGTTTTTTTGATGAAAAATTTACATAATGAAAAACCGGTTTGACATTTTTTGAAAAAAAATGCAAAATTTTTGAGTTCCTACCGTGTATACCTCATTGATCACTATAGGGGAGAGTGGGTACGAACGTAACGGTGGGTCGGTTGTAACATTAAATTTTTACGAACAACTAGAACTAAGTGCGTTCATTTTTTAATGCACAATTCTTTGAAATTCCTGAATGCAAAAATCTAAAAGTCAGTACAGTCGTATTTACCAAACAAAAGCCAAAAATGTGAAATTTTAGTCAAAACGTAAATTTTTTGGTCTTGAGTTTTTTCAGTATTTTTCTTGAATAAATAAACAATTCAGAGAATGTATGTGACCTTAACCGTGCTCCAATATTTCTGGAATCGAATAGAGTAAATATTTTGACCATAGGCATACTGGTTTCTTTTTAATATGATTTTAAATATAAAAAAGCGTGGGGTGGATTGTTGTAACAATTTCTGTGTGGACGTTTTTAACATAATACAAGCACCCACTTGCCCGATATCCTTTTTAAAACATATGGGCAAACCCTTATCTTTATAATAAAGCTAAATTCTTGGCCATAACATCAAATAATATGCATTTTATTTCTTCTTGAATACCACAGGTCTAAAAAAAACACCCTTTATTTATATGGAGTTACAACCGCCCTTTCAGCGTGTTTTTTGATGTGTAAACATCTATGCTGGCGGTAGAGTGGAAAAAACGTCAACTTTTCTGTGCAACGTTACGTCGTGCAAATTACACTGTAGAAAGTTACGTTGCGAAATCTGCTTAGCCCCGTCCGAAACAAATTGTTTTTAACGCGACCGACGCGACGATTAAATTATATTTTATCGCGATCACTTGCTTATAATTATTAACTATCATGTATATACCGATACGTTTTAACTTTTTTTTTTATATTCGCCCGATACACGACACTAGAGCCTAGATAGAAAACTAATTATAAACAAAAACAAACCAAAAAAAATAATAGCTTTAGATATTAATATAAATCTGAAGATCACTTTACTAACTGGACACAAGAGACGCGCGTTCGAACGCGCGTTCGCAGATATTCTACGTTCACATATACTACTTTTAAATGATGCAATTTCTTCTTTTAAACACTTTGGCGAGGGACGTACGTGTTGGCTGGGGTACAAAATGCTGAGGTTGAACAAATTGCAGAGTTATCGCTCTTCTTTTTGCATTTCCTTATTGTTTGAGTGTGTTTTATTTTCTTTCGTCGTCCACTCAAGTGGAGTAAAGAGTGCAGAGAGATGATACTAGCCATGCTTTTTTGCAAGTCCCGAGGAAATTGGTCGAAAAAAAACGACGTTGGGACCAAGAAATTTGAAGTTTAATGCAACAACAACTAATTCCCATCGGGCGAGGAGAGGAAAATTCTACGGGCTTAACTTGACCACGGAGAAAAACTGTGTTACCGTTGTGTATTGCATACTTGGAATGTTAGATAAATGAAGGCAGCACGATCCGATACTGGCTAGACTATTGGGTACATAAACTAAAGGGTCCGCCATCTAACGTTTTTTTTTCAACTAGTGCTTATTTCGTGAATGGTAACACTAAGCTCATGTCTGATTTGACAGATAATTAGTTTTATCCTTCCGCTGAACAAATACGGTTGTGTATATGCTTAGCCAAGTGGGCCTGCGATCGACTTAGAGAAGATGCCGATTTTGCCAAAAAAATCATCTTTTCAGATGAAGCTCATTTTAATCTTGGCGGGTTGCAAACAAGCAAAATTGTCGCATTTGGGTCACAGAAAACCCGCACGCATACATTGAAAAGCCGACACACCCAAAACGAGTCACTGTTTGGTGCGGATTTTGGTCCAGAGACATAATTGGGGCATTTTTCGAAAATGAGCAAGGAGTGGCCGTTACAGTCAATGGCGATCGTTATCGGGCCATGTTGAACGAATTTTTGTTCACAAAAATTGAAGAGGAGGATATTGGCAACATTTGGTTTCAACAGGACGGCGCTAAGTGCCACAAAGCCGAAGCTACACTCGATGTTTTGCGCCATTTTCAAAAAAAAAAAGTTATTTGGCGGACCCTTTACAAATCGAATTCGTATCTGTGTACTTGCTGTGGCGTAGGTTTTCGTTCTAAAAAAAAAATCAACAATTAAAATTTGGAATAAATTTTAATCTGATGCTGCATTCAAACGACTGACTAATTGGCGGTTTCCTATCAGCAAACTGTTAAAAAACTGACAGAAGAAGGGACAAATTCATTGTTTTTGAAGTCTACTGATAGAAACATGCCAATACGTCAGTCGATAAAGTCAAGCATAAACTTAATGCTTGATTTATACGACTGACTAATTGGGTGTTTCCTGTCAACAAACTATTAAAAACTGACAGAATAATGGGAAAATTAAGTTTAAGTCCAGCATAAACCTAATGGTTTATTTATATGACCGACAAATTGGCGGTTTTTCTGTCACCAAACTGTCAAAAACTGACATAAGAATGGACCAATTCATTGTTTTCGAAGGCTCCTGACATAAAGCTGCCAATACATCAGTCTTTTAATGGCATTTTCGATTGGTAATCCGGGAGAACGATTTGATACGTGTGAATCCTTCTGGAACGATTCTGAAAACAAAATCAGAAGCGAATTTCTCTTCTTTTCAGAAGAAGAACTGTCATTCTGACTCCAATCAAAAAGGTCATAAGTCAACTACTGGATTTATACGACTGACAAACTGGTGGTTTTCTGTCACCAAACTGTCAAAAAACTGACAGCATAATATACAAATTCATTGCTTTGGCAGTTTACTGACAGAAAACTGCTAAAAACGCTGGACTTATACGACTGACAAATTGTCGGTTTCCTGTCACCAAAATGTCAAAAAACTGACAGAAGAATGCACCAATGCATTGTTTTTGAAGCCTACTGATAGAAAACTGCCAACACGTTAGTCGTTTAAGTGCGGCATAAACCTAATAATTGATTTAAACGACTGACAAATCGGCGGTTTCCTGTCAGAAAACTGTTGAAAAACTGACAGAAAAATTGATCAATTCATTTTTTTTGAAGTCTACTGACAGAAAACTGCCAATATGTCAGTAGTTTAAGTGGAGCCTAAACCTAAAGCTTGATTTACCGAAGAATGGACAAATTCATTCATTGTTTTTGATGTGTAAACATCTATGCACTTTCCTGTGCAACGTTACGTTACTTTGTAGAACGTTACGTTACGAAATCTGCACAGAAGGATATTGGGTACTTTCAGTTCCTCAAAACTGGGCTTGGACAAACGTTGATGTTTACACATATTAACCGTGAGTCCCGGCACTCACAATTTTTTTCGCTATCAGTACTGCTTAATGCAAGCCTTTTGTAACAATATTTCTTTTCTCTTCAGGCTTTTTCGCCTTTAGATACCGGGAAAAACAACTTGTCACAGTCATCACTTAGCGCGGTGTTAGTTGTTAGTAGGTAATATATAGGTAAAATTTTACACAATCGACACACCAAAAAGGACGATTGTAACATTTGACCTTGCCTTCTTTTTCAAGCCATACTTTCAAATCAAATACAAAGTTGGAAAACAAATTAGTATCTAACGGTAGCTAAATGTTCATTCGTTAATATGCACTATGTTTCGTTTTGATACGTTTATTGGCTATGAAATTATGGCACGAAACCGACTTGGTTTAAAACTTCAAATATCGTTGTGTTTTTTTTTAAATAATTTTTTTATAATGGGTGATTTTTTAAGAGGTTTAGAACTTTTTTAAAAAAAAAAACACAAAAAATTCGAAAAAATGAATGAAATATTTATTTGAATCGATAGTTTGAACCTTGCAATTTAATGTTTAAAGATAATTTCATGCAAATGTTGACCGCGGCTGCGTCTCAGGTAGCCCATCCGCTGAGTCCAATTTTGGCATACTCTTTCAAACATATCGGCCGGTATCTCACGAATGAATGCATGGATGTTGGCTTCCAGTGCGTCAATCGAAGCGGGCTTGTCCCTACAGACATTCGCCTTGACATACCCCCACAAAAAATAATCTAATTGTGTCAAATCGCACGATCTAGGCGGCCAATTGACCGGCCTGAAACGTGAAATTAACTGTTCACCAAACTCGCCTCGCAATTGCGCCATTGTTTCGCGTGCTGTGTGGCATGTGGCACCGTCTTGTTGAAACCACATATCATGCAGGTCAAGAACTTCCATTTTGGGCAAAAAAAAGTTTGTTATCATCGCTCGGTAGCGTTCACCATTGACAGTAACGCTGCGATTCGCATCATCTTTGAAGAAATAGGCCCAATAATGCCGCCGGCCCATAAACCGCACCAAACAGTGGCTTTTTCGGGATGCATTGGTAGCTGTTGCAATGCTTCTGGCTGATCTTCACTCCAAATGCGGCAATTTTGCTTATTTACGTACCCATTCAACCAAAAATGAGCCTCATCGCTGAACACAAGCAGCGCGCGATGAACATTTCGAACCGAGCACGAATTTTGATAATAAAATTCAATAATTTGCAAGCGTTGTTCATTTGTAAGACGATCCATGGTTAAATTGCAAACCAAACTGAAGCTGTTTGACAGTGACACAAGGTACTAAACACACGTCAGCTGTCAAAACCAGTGTTGCCAAAACCAAACCAGCTTAAAAATCACCCGTTATAAGTAAGGAGGATGTATACAATTTCTTAAACACCAACAAAAATCAGTATGTAATTTTTAAGGATTTAAAGAAAAAACTAAAACACAAATCAAAAAAAAAATTCAATAACCCGTTTTCTGTATAAAAGTTTAAATTGGTTAAATCGTTAACGAAAAAAGGGGGCTAGCTCAAAAACCGGTTTTTGGGTCTTAAACCACCACTTTTTAAGTGTTGTGTAGCTTTTAAAAATCGAAAAATCATCTTTTCTGACGAGGCGCATTTTCATCTCGGCGGCTATGTTAAAGTAACAAAACTGCCACATCTGGGGCTCGGAAAACCCACACGTTATTGTCGAGAAGCCAATGCATCCACAGAGAGTGACAGTTTGGTGCGGATTGTATTTAGTGGTGGCATGATTGGACCATTTTTCTTCGAAAATGAGGCTGAGAACAATGTTTCGGTCAACGGAGGGCGTTACAGAGCCATGTTAACCGACTTTTTCTTTACTGAAATTGATGACATAAATTTGGACGAACTGTGGTCTTCAAAAATTCGAGTGACAGAATGCGCTACTAAGAACCCAGCCGAGGCAGCCACTTGAATAATGTTGCGTTTCATAATTAATGGGAATGTTTGCTCTTATTAATAAAGCCATAATACATGGCAAAAATTTAATTTTGTTCATTTTATTGCATTTTTAAAAAGAAACTTGTATTTGGCCCACCCTGTTTTTTGTCAAGTAAAACTAAATTATCTTATCAATAAATTTGCGCCGATTTGCAAACGTTTTGTAGGAGTAAATCTATTAACTATGAAATGGCAAACCAAAGTGAACATAAATCAAGTGACAGCTGCCAAAAAGACCAACTCCGAAAAAAGTCTTGCCAAATTGAAAATCACATTTCTAAAAAAAACACCCTTTACAATACATAGTAAAAACATAAAACATATAAATGCATTTTATATAACAAATTATGAAATTTGCAAAAATTCAAAAATACAAAGTTTTTATTTACTTATGTATTTTTTGTTCAAACTTCTCATGCAATTACATACATGATTGAAACCTCTTCCGATACAATTGCTTGCCAAAATAAACGGGCTGACAAACATGGTCTATTAGTAAGTACTTAAAATAGTAAGTGAAGCATCCAAAATCTAATAAATTTATAATTATTCTGGCTGACACGTGTGACCTTCAAAAAGATGCGTCTCATTAGAAAAGTAATTTCATAAAATCCCATATGTTTTCAATTTTTGAAATTAAGAAAAACAAATACATTACCCGAACAAATTGCCACAAACTTTGGCGACAGTTTCCCAATTTTCTTTGCCAAATTTATTAGCTGGGTATATCTATTCTTCGAGAAACACAAACATTTTATTTTTAAGTTCTTCGTGGGTGAGTAACCATTTGGTCATCAGCACCTGTAACTTATGTGTGCGGGTAGGTAAGAACTGCTATAGTGATTTAGAGAAAAAAGTCATAAAGTTCCAAATATACCAAACTATTGTAGGATTCTGTATATCTATGTACATATGTATTTAATAGCTAAAGGATGCTTTAAATCTTGTTTAATTACTTTTTGTGTCACGACTCAGCCAGTACTATTTTCATTTTTTTTTTTCGTCGGAAACTTGTGTTCGTTGTCATCGTTAAAATCTATTTTTCTATTTTGTAATGCACCAATTGCTGCCACTATATTATGTAGATAAACACTGCACTGCTGAACTAATTTAACGCTCAATACTTCATCAGAATTTAGTCTGACAAAAAAAAATTAATTGCCACATTTTTAGATTTTGACCAGTTAAATTTGTTTCCTTTGCCTAAAACAAAGATACATTTGCGTTTCCATGAATTCATGCGAAAAATGTTTTGCCGTCTTGAATGGCAGCATTCCGCAATCAAACACAAATGTCACCATAGAGCAGCTAGAAACGAGCTCACATAATTCTAGTTCGACGAATGTGGCCAAAAAGACCAAAAAACCTTAAGAATGGGGTTTCAGAAAAAAATTACAGGGCAAAATAGTTCCCAGCGGAGTAAAATAACGGCATGGCACGGTGAGTGGTGCGGCGGCAGGAGTCCCACTTTGGGATTTCATTGACTTGTAGATAGTCAGAGTTCTTTAAAATTAAAAAAAAAGGCGTCCAATGAACCAGACGAACAGAGGAGAAATGGGAAATATCAGACCGCATTTGGTTGATATAATTATGGTTTGGTGATGAAGTGAGTCTAGTTTCTAGTTGGGGGAGGAAGAAGTTTCGTTTTCGTTTTTGAGAATTCCTGGTGCCTTGCAAGTGGCCTGTAATTTGGTGTTTTTGGCTTTCGGCCAAGCACTAAAAAAATAAATAAAAAAGCTAGTGTAATTGAGGCGGCAGCCGGCATCATGTTTTTTTTGCAAATCTAAGGTGAACAGATACGAGGAAAATGTTTTTTTTTTAAGAATACATTTAGATAAATAGCACGTTTTATTTGAGTAATGCTAAGAATAATAGAAGCCCATTTATTACCTGCATACATACATGCATATACATATTCAGGCCCGGCCTAAGACATACTGGCGCCCCTGTCGAAATATTTTGTGGAGCCCCTCCTTTCAAGTGTTTTTTTTTTGTATGCGGTTTTATTAGATAAGTGCGCATATGCCTCTGAACTACCCTGATGGAGATTTTCTGTAAAGTAACGGGTGTTTTTCTTAGACGTGTGGTTTTCAATCTGGCAATACTTTTTTCGGAGTTGATGGTCTTTTTGACAGCCGTCACTTGATTTATGCTCAATTTGGTTTGCCATTTCATAATGAATAGACTTACTCCTGAACAACGTTTGCAAATCGTGTAAGTTTATTACCAAAATAATGGTTCGGTTCGCGCCACACATCACAAGAAAATTTTGTTCTGCGATGAAGCTCATTTTTGGTTGAATCGGTACGTTAATAAGCAAAATTGTCGTATTTGGAGTGATTATAATTCACAGGCCATTGTTATGACGCCGTAACATCCTCAAAAATTGACTGTTTGGTGTGCTTTATGGGCAGCGGGAATCATTGGTCAATATTTCTTCAAAAATGAAGCCGGCCATAATGTTAAAGTCAATGGGGAACACTATCGAGCCATGATTAATGACTTTTTTGTGCCTGAATTGGAGGATGTTGATGTGGACGACCTTTGGTTTAAACAAGACGGCGCTACGGCTACATTCCATAAAGCCAAAGAAACAATCAATTTATTGATGTATACTTTTGGTGAGCGCATTATCGTGGGCCTGTGGCATGGCCTCCAAGATCGTGCGATTTAACACCGCTGGACTATTTTTTTGTGAGAATATGTAAAATGGCTTGTCTACGCAGATAAGCCCGATTTACGCCTTGGAAGAGAATATTCGGAGCGTTATTGCTGACATTAGACTCCAATTGCTGCAAAAAGTGGTCGAAAATTGGGCCTCTCGGCTGGAATTTATTCGAGCCAGTCGCGGCTGCCACTTGCCCGAAATCATTTTTAAAACATAATCTTTTTAATAAAGCTAAATTCTTGGCCATAAAATTAAATTAAAGGTATGCGATTTTTTTCTTCACACGTCTAAAAAAAACACCCTTTATTTGTTGATGTTCATAGTACAGGCAATAGGGAGTTAAAAAGGACCCTGCTTTAAGCTCATATCTTAAAATGTATAGAACGCAGATAAAATCGTGGTATACAGAAATGTAGAAAATTTAGTTGTCTTTAAGAATTTCGGTGATCATATTTCAGTCAGATCAACAAAAGACGAGATAAACGGAAAAAAACGTTTTCAAGTACATATGCAAACATTTGACAATTTTAGATGTGTAAACATCTATACTGGCGGTAGGGTGAAAAAAAAACGTGAACGTTCGTGTGCAACGTTACGTCGTGCAACGTTACGGTGTGCAACGTTACGATCTGCATACTAGGATGGGTGCGTTCAGTGAAAAAAAAACTTAAGATCCCCTTCAAGCAAAAACAAGTCCGTTTTGGATCCACGCACGTTGATGTTTACACATATTAACCGTGAGTCACGGCACTCACACAATTTTTTTTTTATTTAAAAGAGTTGCAAAAAATATTTGTATGCAAAAGATTTAGAGAATTTTTTTTCCTACAAATTCATAGAAATCCGTTATAGAGTTAATAGGACCCGAGAAAATCATATATGTTAAAGCTTTTCCTTAAATGGCGGCCCCTTCCACACGGCTTTTTCTTTGAACGAAAAACCTAAGTTTTTAAGGACAAATAATTTCAAATAAAACTCGAGCAGGTATTTACTATTTAGATAGCTATTATCTATTTTTTTCAAATTTCATGAAATCCACAAAATCACAACTTACAAAACAAGCTTTCAAGAGGGACTTCTGTATTCCCCAACAATTGTTTTATATCAAGAAATCTATTTGAAATTTGAAAATGGATGCACGGTTTACTAGGAAAATAAAAACTGCCTTCACGAACAAATAATTTTTACTATTTGTATTTATCAATTTGATAATTTCCGTACTAAATATGAGTGGTCATATATTGAGTTTGTGGAAGTTAATAAATATATTTCTCCAGCCCGAAGGTAAGATATAAGAAGAGCAACAAGGGCGAGTTTTTTATTAATTTATTCCACTGCGACATAGCGGAAAACGAAGTTATAGGAAGAATTTAAATTTTAATTACAAAAAAAAACTCCCCAAATAAAAAAGGACCATTTTGTTTGTAAATTAACGCTTTTCTTTTGCCTGGCGCCCCATTAATCATACCGCCAAATTTGTTTAGGGTTAAATATAGCAAAAGGGAGGAATCTAAGAAAAATAATTTGAATTCTTCTCTTCCGCGAGCGCTTCCTGGGCGGTGGTATTACGCTTGGTGCCCTTATAGTTCTGATGCCAAAGGCGGTCACCCTGATTGTCCTACCCTAAAGCCGGCGATGTACATATTTTTTCTATGATGAGTAAATTTTAAACGAGAGACTATATAAATACGAAATTAAGAGGTTAAGTAGATTATTTGGGTGTTTACAAAAAAATGTGTTGTAACCTATACATAATTTATGTATGTATGTAGGTATGACAATATATACGAGTAAATATGTAGATATCTTAGCCTATTCTAAGAACTTCGGCCAACATACAAGATGGAAAATATATGTATTTCTGTTATTTTACCTTTAAATCTATACGTACATTAAAATTTGAGTTTTCAATTTAAATATTATTATCAAAAATTTAAGGCACAACATTATTTAAATATAATAGGTACCTACAGAGGGTGATTCGCTTAAGATGCAAGAAAAAGCTAGAGTGTGTTGTTTGGGACAAGAAAAGAGAGGCAGGAAGAGCTACATATTTTTTTTTAAATATTGACTGAAAATAAAAAAAAATTAAAAAACAACGGCAACACTTACATAGGTAATATGTCCTGCTAAAGCTTTTTTAAAAAATTTCATTCTTAAGTGTTTTAAAATCAGCTTCTTTTAGTGAATATTCTTTCCAAATTAAAAAAAAAAAAATATATATTTGTTGTCGCCAAAGAGTATTATATATTAACTTCGCATATACACTTTCTCACAAAATGTGAACTTTTGCGCACATTCTTTTTCATTTTACCTTTTAAATAACATTTTTTGTCACTTTACCTAATGACCTACTCTGTTAAGCGAAAATTGCCAATAAAGGGATTATAGATGAACTTTTTTCAAAAACAGTGTAGCCTTTATCCGCACTATTACGACAATAAACCAAAAATATTGTCACTCAAAATATAACTAAGCCACTGACTTACCTATAGAAAGTGTGGATGTAATTCTTCGCAAAAATTCATATACATTCCATCATGACAAGACGGCTGCGCAGCTGAGAGCTGACTGACAGGGCTGGACATAATGATAATTTCCCGACAATTTGGGACAGATAATTATGTAAACAATGGAAGCCCTATCCCTGTGAGAGCTTTAAAGAGATTTTTGATGAACAGAGTACCTATATACCTATAGTTTTTCGCAAAAATGACAAAAATGTAGGTATATGCCTTTTTAACTTAATTACTCTTTTATCCACCTGGATAATTAAATGGAAATCAAATCTTATAATTTGTTCGTCCAAAGCATAATCCTCGTAATCTTTTTTTTCGGATGAACATTATATCCAAATGAATTCTTCCATCAAAAATTAACAGTTATTTTCTTTTATTTCCTCTGATCAAATAGTCTTTTTGGTTACACAAAAGTAAAATGATATCATCTCTTAGGTAGGTAGTAACCTTGTACAAAAATAAATACCTATAGTAAACATCACAAACTTTCGTTATATCAAGCTTAGGTTAAAAATAAGTACCTACCCTACATCCCTCCAAGCTATAAACACCCTTATACAATCAGAATTTCCCTTTTCATAACGTCCTATACAAAATAATTAAAACCGATGACGAAGTGTCGATGGTGGGTGAGGGTGAATAATCTCTAACAATATTATGAATCAGCTATGTTTGTATAATAATTAGTACCTATCTATCCCAAATCATAAACATTTACCACTGATTTTTGGTCGCCATTAAACCAAATTCCTTTTGAAAACAATCTGTCTGGCTTGTCAGGCTACCCGCATGCGGCATGCGGTAGCTTGACACGTACATCGTACATACATACATATAGATATCTATCTGAAATCAAGATTCCATCTCTCTTAATTATTATTATTTTATACTGATTAAGGATGAGAGGATTTATTGAAAATGTGATTACCTAAAGTTGTGGTTCGATAATGATAATAATAAATATCTACATGTTGTTATAATGTATATAAACGACTAGACTACCCGTCCGACTTTGTTCGAGAACATGAGCAAAATAAAATTCGATTGTTGTTACAACTACTAGATATATAAAACTAAATACATTTTCAGGATATTAAGTTCATGCCTTGGAGTTCAAAGCCTGTTTTTTTGCATCCTTCGTGCGTTTACGGGTGGTTTATAGGTCTCTTGATTTGGAATTGTCTTGGTTTTGAAAATCTAAAGCATAAAACACCTAGTTGTAGTATGCCCTCCCCTAGCACTGTATACCATTTTTCCCCTTTAAAAAAAAAAACTTTTTATGAAAGGGTTTTTCCATCAGGGCTACTGCGTCTTGTGAGGTAGTGCAAAATCTTCCAAGAGTGTCTCGCTTTACCATGAAAAAGTACCTTCTTAACCGATCGGCAGAAAAGTGTAGGTCCCCTTAAATTCAGCGGAAACAAGAATGGTTAAGAGTTTTAAATTACTCGACCCTTGTACTCCACGAGCTGTTGCGCCACAAATTTATAAGAATGATAAATGAGCGCTGCCCGTAAACTTGATATCTGAGCTCGTGGAGAGCCAGGGCCTAGTGACTTACAACTCTCAACCATTCCTTTGTTCGCGTTACCGAAAGGAATGGGGGGGACCTACAATTTTCTGCCGATCTGAATGATGAAAGGCACTTATTCATGACAAGAGATAGGTACTCTTGGAGGATTTGTCACTTCCTCGTAAACAGCAGTAGCAATATAAACTATAGAATCCGAAGAACGAGAGGGGTTAGATGAACTTTTGTGTGAATTTGTCAGTGGGTGGAATTTTACTGTGCTCATTAATTTTACTATTCATTATTGTGTCTGTAAGTTTTATTAAAATCAGTTAAGAGGTTCAGATTTTATAGAACTAAGATTGCATCTATAGAAAATAATTAAAAAAAAAAAAAAAAAACTCAAAAAGAATGGGCGTGGGAAAAAACTTTGTAACCGGTTTCCTTTAAAAGAGAAAACCTTATCTATAAGGTTTACTACCCTGGTTTTTTATCAATTTTTATCAATTTTTAAAAAGTCAGCGTGGCAACAGACGAAAATTAATTGTGTTAATTTCTTACCTTTTTCATTACTATACCTGAAAATAACATAAAAAAAAGTTTTGATGTAATTTTTTTCCGCCCTCCCATACAAAGTGCACCACTGTGCGACGATGACGCAACGCACGTAATGTTATGATTGATTGAAACCTTCAATTTTAGCTATGGACAAAATTTGTAAATATTCGAATTTTTATATCTCTTCGGCTTATCAGTATTACAGGTTTTTCACAAGACAGTGGAGCTCAAAAGTACACAACTTGTATTTTGAAGAAAATCAAAAATAAAAAAAAAATCGTCCATATAATATGATAATATGGCATCGGCAGAAAAATAAAAATTTAAAAAAAAAATCATTTTTACATAATTACAAAGGTCAACTCCCTGAAATTACGCCAGAATTGTTTCCATTTTTCCTTTCCTTTTTTAATAGAAAAAAGTCTAAACTTTTCTAGGAATCTTTCCAGAATTTCAGGCATTTTTTCCAAACAATTTCCTTGCATTTTTTCCTTTATCTAATGATTTTCAATACACTACATAAACGGATGTACATTTATCTATTATATTCCAGGATCTGAACAAAACAGTTTGCTGTTACCATGCAAACACAATATGAAGATTATTTGCTCTAAATGCAACTTATAGTTGCAAGCGCAAGCAAATGCATTTTCACAAGAAAATCATAAATTTCCATGCTGTTGGGAAATTTTAGTAGACACGATGGAAGTTTACATTAAAAGTAAGACCGCACTCGACGGAACTGCACGGTGCGCGACGGAATTTCACAACGCTTCAAATTACTATTTATATGACATCGTATGAGCTATCTCGCACTAAGGACTAAGCGGCAATGGATCTGCAAGGCGCGACATTTTAAGCTATAAGTATAGAATCCTTGTCGCGTCTGAGCAGTTCAGTTGCAATACAGTTTCGTTACCGCTAGTGCGATATAGCAAGTGGCGTGACACGGCACGTTGCGTCATATCTACAATGGAAGTGACTCTTGACATGCCAATTATAATAGTTTTGGTTTATAAAAGTACTGTTTTTGCAGCCCCACAGGGCCAGGGCCCCCCGCCGGCGGCCGGTCGCGCAAAGCGCGTAAACGCACGCCCACTTTTAGTGGCTAGAAACTGTTGTAACTGTTTTAAATTGGCATGTTTCTAGTCGCGTCCATCTACAATACTAAAAGTTTTGTTTGACTTGCCGCATACAGTCGCGGCGCTACAGTTCAAGTGCAGTACATCAAAAAATTGTGGCGGAGTACTGTGTAGTAATTTCGACGCGTTGTTCCGTTGAAGTTCAGTTCCGCCGGATGCAGCCTTACCTTTAGAAACATAATTTTTTGTTACTGTTTTTATTACATATTGTTCAATATTCTTATTTTTTGTTAGGTACCTTTAAATAAAAAAGTGGGGGCGCATTTCTACCCGACGGTCGTGGCAAGAGCGAGTGGGGAGGGGCGCGTTTCGACGAGAACCTTTTCGTATCATAATTTCCAACGTTTCTGGCTTATTTTCCCAATTAACTCCTGTTTTTTTTTTTCAATTTTGAGCAAACAAAATATTCTGCCGTTGTTTCGAAAGAAACATTTTGGCTTAATTTCAGGGAGCCTTTTATAAATGATGTATTTTGAGTACGAGCCGATACCGAAATTGTACTAAAATTTTTCGATTTTAATAAATCTGATTTAGGGTCTGTTTCACAATGTCTGAGTAAAGTTCCAATAACTTAAGTGACATTTAAATTATCAGCAAATTAAATCCTCCCAGTAAAAAACTTTGCGTTTCCCAATTTATTGTAATAATAAATGTATGTATGTGTCAGTTAGTTTTTCAGTTTTCCAGACAAAATTGTTTTTTCTGATAAAAAATTCAAAAAACTAATTAATATTTTCGTTTTCATGGAAATTTGATAATCGACACATCATCCGGCCATTAAAATAATTATAACTTTACTTATAAGGTTGACTATTCAGATATTGTGAAACGCAAATGAGGTAGTTAATTGAAGAGTAAGTTTCATGTAGCCTATAATTGAAACTTTAACCAGACATTAGAATAGTAGGTTAAATTCGAAATTTTGACCATCAACCTTTCGCAGGATTTTCGCCATCTTGACTTAGAGAGTGAACTCCTTTCTCGTTTTCCGTTTTCTGGTATGGCATCTAAAAACTTGAGTTTTTAATATAGACAATAGGTAATGTAGACGCAATAAGTGGCACTTAAGTTTCCCATATCAGTTCTTTTATGAGTTTCATAGCCAGCGTAAGTGGAACTTAAGTCACAAACATTAGACTTAAGTGTCACTTATTCAGGTAAATGTCCCCTGAGATATTGCGCCTTAATCTTAAAAATTGCTCACTTTAGTTCCAATTTTCTGACTGTGCAACTGACCCTAAGTAAACATTATTTGGATGTATCAAACGGTTCAGTACTTGCTATTCAAGCTTTATTGCAATTTAAAAACTACTAGTTGGCCCGCCCGGCTTCGCACGAGCAGACAAACCTAAGCTTCGCATTCATATTACAAAAGAAAACTTAAATATTTAAGCTATTTTTTAAAATCGAATACTACTTTATGGGTTTGAACCTGATATACGTTATGAATGGCTGAATATGTATGAACCTATGATCCCCTAAGTTCATCTCATTATTACATTCCCAACACAGAAATAATTTTTGTAATCAAAAACCACTTTTAATGTTTACCCCATTTCACCCTATAAATGCCAATTTTGGGAACCAAAAATTAATTCATTAAATCCTACAATTTTGTTTATGTTTATCCTATTTTACCCTATACAAATAACAAAATTTTAACAATTTTAGTATTTTGCCCCATTTCACCCTACAAATAAGAACATTTGAAAAAGAATACAGTAGACGCCGTATATAGTGAAATAATTAAAACTAGGCATGTTCACTATATCGAGATTGTTCACTATTTCGAGAGAGATGCTAAAAAGGTTATTCAAAGTAGATTCTAGAATTTGATTCAAAATGAATATTTTGACCGGTGTAAGTTTTAATTAGGATAAAATCATTTCACAACATTAAAATCAACTAAATATTGTTTAGTGCTCATACAAAAAATCAAAACATTTCATAACGAACATACATATGCATACATCATAGGTACTCCACGTTTTGTTCACTATTCAGAGTAGTCTGTAAAAAATTTTGTGTTTTCACTATATTGGATAGTTCACTCTACCAAGATTCACTAAATCGAACGTTTCGAGAGTATCCCTAAGGCCATTTCCTGAGAAAAACCTTTCAAGCAAAAAATTATTATATACAATTATTTTACTGTGAGCCCATTTCACCCTACAAATAACAAAAGTTGAAAAGAATATCACAAAAGCCATTTCCTAACCGCCTACAGCGGCTGCTGTTGAACGGTAATTTAATTGAACTTTAAAACGAAATGTCAAATGCTGTTGAGAATTTTGCGACTTTTTATTTTTCTTAAACCTTCGCGTAGCAATTACGAGCAGTAGGAAGTATCCAATTTGGTTCCGTCGTTTTAAAGTTTTAAGCATCCAAACACACCACGATCCATTTGTATATATACATATATAGATTATTTAAGTATAGTTAATTAGAATGCTATATAAAGGTATTAATTATAGGTATAATTAGGTATAAACATATTTTTACATCAGAGTAAGTACAATATAGAGACTTAAAACACTTTTCGACTATCAACCCCTTTAAGAATTCGGTTTTTGCGAAGAACAATCGTAGTTTTGATTTTTGACATGAAAATTAGACTCTTTATTTTTATAAATATTAGATATATTTGAATTTTTGGATTATAAACGAATGATAACCATAATTATTAAAATGAAATAAGATTGTATTTTTTTTTCTTTTTGGTTATTTTATTACTTGTTAAATACCTATTCAAAATAGGTATTAAAAAAACATCATATATATAAAAATTTCTAGAACTCATACACGTCTTGTCAAAAATATAGTGAAACATTTTGTTCAATAAAAATAAGATTGGGTTGGTATGTTCGAATATTCGGATTAAAAATTCCTTTCTTTTAGTTTTTTCTCTTTGGATAACAAAAAAAAGAAGAAAAAAACAAATACACTGGGCATTCCCCAGATTTAAAAATTATAAATTCTAGTTTTAGGATTTTTAAATATTTGTCTCAAAAATTGCGAAGTGGATACAAAAATTTAAAAAGAGGGTTGCACTGCCCTTGATGGTGTGTCAGTCATTGGCCGAGTTCAACGCACATCTGAATATTCAGAATTCTGAATTTTTGAAGCTCTTGATTGGCCAGCTGCCAGAAAAAGTTCTGAAAATTCAGATGACTTCTGACAGCTGGCCAATCAAGAGCTTCAAAAATTCAGAATTCTGAATATTCAGATGTGCGTTGAACTCGACCATTCATTTCAAATTTTATCAATATACATTTCGACTAGAGATTATGGAGAAATAATTAAAATATAATCAATTTTATCAGCCTTGATGTTATTGGATATTTCATTGGGTATCTTCCATTCGAGGTTATCGACGCGATGAAAAAGGACAACAAAATCATAATACTACTATACAGTATACACCCAACAACACTCGGCGCACCATGATACCCAAAATGTGGCTAAAATGAATCCCCTATAATAATATTCTCTTCTACATCTATATACCTATAAATGGATAATAAATTATATTGGTAAATGTATATCAATTTTCTATTCACGTCGATAGCAAACTTTCGTTATTTCTTTTATTTTTATTTCTGAAAAACCAATATGAAAAATAATATCGAAAAGTTTTAATGAATTGTGGTCTAACGGTGGCGCGGCGATTATCGCCATATGTATCTATGCATTTGATATAGTTTTTAGCTTTTGTAATTTGTATGCCTCAAACGGACTTATAAGGCCTTTATATTTAGGAGATTTTTTTTTAACTTTTACATCAAACACGTTTTAAAAAGCAATTACATCATCCTAATATGCATTCACCCCCAAAAATATATGCCATAATATCGAAGGAGGAAGTTAAATACGATATGGCGTGATCTAAGCTATTATTTAAGACCTATTCAGACTTTTCATTTAAAAATTGAATAAGAAAGAGTCCATGGTCGTATCCAAGAAACAAAATTAGCATAAACACAGCAATATAAGAATTGGTCTGGTAGTAGGTATTATGAATGGATTGTACCAACACGGTATGAAGGCATCTTATTGGTTTTGCAATTATGTATACCTTTGATTCCATTTGAAAAAATGAGATTCTAACAAAAACCATATACGTTTATAGATTTACCAGGAAACATGGAAATCGAATAATTTCTATGATTTTGGAAATTGGAAATTTGAGGTTCTTCTAAGGTCCATTTTTCCGTCCGGGATTAAAGTTAAGCCCGAGTTAACTCATCAAATTTGGTGAGTTAACTGAACAGATGCTTTTGATATTTTATCCACCGAGTTTGTTTATATAGTATTTTCGAATACATTCTCCACCGAAAAACTCTTTCCTCAGTTAACTCTGGTTTAACTCAACACTGAAAAAAACTATGAGCACTAATACTTCAAACAATTTTGCATTTAAAAATTTTAAAAAATTAATTAAGAAATCTAGTTTTTTTTATTAGTTTTGGCTATTTTCTTTACAATATGTAATTATATTTTTAATATTTACCCATACATTATAATTTTGAGCCACGCAATATAATAGGTATGGGGCAAGTTCAGGATAGAAAAACATGTACATGCAACCCAGTCGTGTACTTTATTTGAAAAAAAAAAACGTTTTCGTATCTATTCCTTAAAAGGGAAGTGATGATTTATCTTTGAAACAAGAGAGGATTTATAGAGCGATTAAAGAGGATTATTTTTTTTTTTTTGCTAACGTGACCTATTATGGCGTACCTATAAATTATTATAGATTTGGGACCGATAGAGTTGGATAATATAGTCAAATACAATTTGATGCTAAATGCCATATCTATAAGATTGTTAATATACACATTAATATTTTTTTTTGTAGTCAATGACGAAGAGATGTTGGCATCTGGATATCAATTTAATCGAAAAATAGGCCATAACTCATCAATATAAAATAATATCAAATTGTCTTTTCTAGGTTTCGTACCTATATCTTACAAAAAAAAAAAAACTTAAGTAGAAATAATGATTCACAAGTTGACACTTATTTGAAGATATATCTATGGTATAGTTGATAAAAAAATGTAATCAAACACATCATTTGAACTATCAAAAGATAATATGCATATTTCGCTATAAAGGAAGATATTAACTGGACGTAGATACTATAATAAATTCCTTCAGCCCTATTAATAAAACAATTCTTATTCAACCTTTATTCCATGAGTTTGGAAATTGAAACCATAGAATAAGAGTTAAGCTACGGGTTAAAATTTTACATTAATAAAAACACAATGTTGGTGGAATAGTAAAGAAAATCTATTACAATAACTAAGATGCTTGTTTAGTTGTATGGGTTTTGACAGCAAATTTGTAAAAAAAAAAAGGATCACGTTATACCAAACACACATAACAATTCTTTTATTAATATCATATTTCTCTCAAAATTATTATCAATTTTCTATTGTTTGTGTTGTGTCTGTTGTGTGTTATGACCACCTTTTGTATTCCCATTAAGGTTATCTTCATCAATTGCTATGAGTTTTCTCATATTTTTCTTGGAAAACCTATATTTCTTCCCAAAATCCTCCTCACTAATCACTTGCGTTCGATCATATCTGGTTTTGTATATTTTTATTTTTCTTGTCTTTGGTGGCTAATTGTCCAATAATTGCAAATAGTTTAAGAACTCAATAAATCTAGTAGAAATCATAAACTAAATTTGCAATATTCACTTATATTTTTTTAATTTTATAGAATCAATTTGACATATCGAGTTCTTATTCCTTCGCTAAACCACCTATTTCGGTGGTTTAGCTTAGTAAACGTCACTTAATAGAAATTTTGTTTTATTAATAACACTTTGCACTTATTTCGGTGGTTTAGCTTAGTAAACGTCACTTAATAGAAATTTTGTTTTATTAATAACACTTTGCACTTAGTCCAATGAATAAGCCCTAACCCTTCGCTATTCCACGTTTATTAATTTGGCTGCTTATGTTTAAATCGATTTTATTTAAATTATTGCTTTCCAAGGTTTTGATCCATTTTCTTAAACAGCTGTTATTTTCTTTTTATTTCCAGTGAGTTTATGATAATATTATGGAATATATGGAAATAACAACAATTTAATCGTTTCATATTATTATTTCAGCGTTGTTCCTTATTAGAACTGCTAGATTTTATGAATAGACATAAGCATCGTTAATTGCCAAACAAAGTCTGTGAGATTTACTACCTTGAGCTTTTTTGGGATTATGTATAACATGTGCAACATTATGATGATGAGTTGATCAAACGGCAAAAAGTTGCAGTGAAAAAAGTTGTAAAATGTTGCTTTTCAATTTAATATCAAATAAATCACTTGGTTTATAGTTCAGAAATTGGGCATACCAACTTCTATCACTTGATTTGATAAACTTAGGAAGGGTGAGTGCGGAAGGACACTGGCGTAGCTAGGGGGGGCAAGGGGGGACACAGATGGCACTCTGCTAGGGGCGGCAAAAAAAAATTACAAAGTATATAAAAAGGCACTGAAAAAAGAATTCCAACCTCGTACTACATTCGCAAGCAGCCATTTTTTGTTCTAAGTTAAACCATTGAAAACCAAACATAATTCATAGAATACCTTCTCACTCACGAAAGTACCTACTTAATACACATTCGACCCACGATAACACCAGTTTAATGCGTAATGTACTCTTGTAAGAGGTACATTGTTTTGTAGTTGTGAAAACAAATCTTGATGAGATGAGACAAGTGCATAGTATCGTATAATGATTAGGGACACAATCACTACATATTCACAGAATTTGAGATCAAACCCGTACGGTTAAGAGCAATTGTATCTTCTACAGGTAATACAAATGAAGTAGCCAATAAAAGCGCTCTCGAACTATTAGAATTTATTTTACAGTTTAGACTAAAAGTTAGTTTGTCTAACATAACAATAATGTTCGTCTTTTTCTTACAATTCCAATAAGTAATGCCGGCTGTGAGAGGAGCTTCTCAAAATTGAAATCTGAAACTTATTAAAAATTATTTAAGGTCCATAATCTTGGCTATAATGGAGCAAGAAATTACAGACACCATCAATACTGAACAAATAATAAGAGACTTTGCTTTGATGAAAAGTAGGAAAATAAAATTTTGAAGAAGTTTTCTTGTCAAAATAAATTAAATAAAAACGACTTACATTATGAACCTGCATTATGTACCTACCTATGTATTTAACTTTTTTCTCTTTTAATTGAAACTAAATTAAATATGTACTTTCATCCTTTCACTTAAAAATCATTTTCTTAAACGAATTTTATTTATGTAAATATTTATTTATTTATTAATGAATTTAATTGAATTAATACACAACACTAATTTAATGGATTTCATTAAAAAAAAAATAATTTAATATAATTCATTTTAAAAAATAATGTATGCCCATATATTCTGATATAAAACCCATCAGTATAAGAATGCCATACGGTTTCAAAATTTCAATAATTCATGTATTTTGAATCTTAATTTAGATAGGTTATCAAATGTCGAATTCCTTACAACCAAAAAATCGATTCAGTTTAGAAAAAATGGAATTGTTTAGAAAAAAGATTGATTTTTCTAGACAAATGAAATCGTTAATTTTTAGCAAGATTTACATGTATTTGATGATACACACACAATAAGAAGATTTGACATTTCTCATTAAGTTGAAAGTTTTTTTGGTGACGTAAAAAGAAAACAAATATTCAAGAGTGTATGTTTCCACAATTTCAGTGAATAACAGTGCGTCGGTTGGTTAACAAATAATAATTAGAAATAGCAGAGCTTTAATTCCAATTTTTTAAAGACTATTAATTCTATCAGGCGAGCACCATTACCAGTGTGTTAATTGCCAAATTATAAGAAGTCCGAATTCCTGCATCTTTTCATTATTTGTTGTTATTTGTAGAAACGAACAATTGTTTTTGTATTACATCTATTCACTAAAATAAATTTGTTTTTAATCTCATAAAAGGGCCGTGATTTAATGTACTTTGAAATAATTGTTGTGAATTTGTAGTTGCATTACTTTTCAAATAAAAAAAAAAATAATTTTTTACACTAATTCCTTCCAACGAAAACAATAATCAAACTGAAATGGTTGTAAGGAATTCGACAAAAGTTTAATGCGAATTAACGTTGATTATTTGATATCCTGAGGTAAGTCGTTTTTATCCGGCTGGAGATCGTTAAATCCGAAAGTTACCAATTTGGGAAAATTTTAAATTTGCCGCTTCCTCTTTGGTTCGCTTGCTAAAATGTAGTAGGAACAATAACAGTTGACAAAATTTTGCCAAGTTTACGCTACACCAATGCGGAAGGAACTAAATAATTGAGAGCATAAGACTACAATGGAATTTGTTCAATTATTCCAGAGTTAAATTACCAAATTTGGTGGGTTGACTGGGGCTTAACTTTAATTTTGCACTGAGAAACTATGGGCTTGCTTAAAGGTTAATGTATATTGTAACGATTTAATAATTACCCAACTACTTTGAAACAAAAGAAAATCCTCTAAATGTTTGCAGTGCCATCTATCTGAAAAGCCAAACACCAAACCTTCAACCGCCATCTTGTGATTCAGCTGAGTATCAATTCCAGTGTTCCATCTGTCAGCAACTGGAATGGAAACTACTAGAAGGAGATGTACTCGAATATTCCAGTGGATACTAGTGAAGACTAGAACTATTTAATTCCCTATATAAGGAGATGTTTTCGAGCGAGTAGACACAGTTTAATTTTGAATGTGATAGTGTAAAGTAAGAATTAAAAGTGTATCCGGAAGTAAATTTTAAATTGCATACTATTGTGATTGGAGAATAATAAAAACGATTTGAAGTGAAATAAAGTGTGTTTATTTTGTAAAGTAAATAAGTGGACGTTATTATTGAAAGGAAATTATTTAGTTTTATTATCGAACCTAGGTAGAACATTACAATATCTACAATTAAAAAAGATGAGATCATGGTTTTTGCTTTGCTGTAGGATATCTTGATTTGAAAATGATTGCTTCCATGAGATGGTGCGTGGAGGAAGTTGAGCATTTACTCAATTAATATATTTTCAAGTATTCAAATAAAAAAATATTGCAAACCGTTCTGAATCCGAAAAAGAAATTATATGGTGGAGTTGCCAGAACCTACATTGAGCCTTAAAATGTGCACAGAGTTTCGGCAAGAAGATGCGCTATCATACGACTTCTTCAACCCTTGTATACTGTAAATTATGCTTTACGGCGCGACGCGGCGGTGCCGAGTGTTGAGCGATAAGCACAAATTGAGAGGTGATACTGGTTTCTTTCGAAAGAAAAATAAAAATGGATGAGAAGGTACCTACCAACAAATGGATGCAGTCCAAAAAGTCAAGACAATAATGCTCTAGTCGAAGGAGTCTTCAATCATAGTCACCAGGTTCAAGGCGAAAAGGAAGACCAATCCTTGCGGATGCCTAGAGTGCTTGCACTTTTATACGTAAGATTTTAAAAGTGCTCACAAAAGTAAAGTAAAGGGTCCGCCAAATAACTTTTTTTTTTTAAATGGCGCAAAACATCGAGAGTAGCTTCGGCTGTGTGGCACGTAGTGCCGTCCTGTTGAAACCAAATGTTGCCAATATCCTCCTCTTCAATTTTTGTCAGCAAAAATTCGTTCAACATGGCCGGATAACGATCGCCATTGACTGTAACGGCCACTCCTTGCTCATTTTCGAAAAATGGCCCAATTATGCCTCTGGACCAAAATCCGCACCAAACAGTGACTCGTTTTGGGTGTATAGGCTTTTCAATGTATGCGTGCGGGTTTTCTGTACCCCAAATGCGACAATTTTGCTTGTTTACTACCCGCCAAGATCAAAATGAGCTTCATCTATAAAGATGACCTTTTTGGCACAATCGGCATCTTCTCTAAGTCGATCGCAGGACTACTTAGCGAAGTGTATGTAACCATATTCGTTCAGCGGAAGGATAAAGACATGAGCCAAATGTTACCATTCACGAAATAAGCACTAGTTGAAAAAACCCGGACCCTTTATAAGGTTTTTTTAATGTATTTTTTCCACATCACCGTGGTGCAAGATACTGCGCAGGTTTAATAATATTCCGTAAATATTTAAATTTTGTGCTAACTAGCTGGCCGGCTCATCTTCGCACGGGCAGACAAACCTGTGCTTCGCATAAAAATTACACAAGAAAGTATAGATCGATAAATATTTAAGCTACTTTTTGAAATTGAATACTACTTTCTGGGTTACGTTATGAATTATAAAATTCTTCACAATATGATCATCTAAGACTAACTTTTATTACTTTCCCAACACAGAAATAATTTTTGTAACCAAAAACCAATTTTTTGTGTTTATACCATTTCACTCTATAAATATCAAATTTTTAAAAATAACTTTTCTTTTTTTTACCTCACATAACCCTAAATAAATATTACTTTTTTGAAAAAAAAATTGTTCCTTAAGTCATCGTCTAGAAAATACTATTTTCATTTAATTTTTACCCCATTTCGTTTTTACCCCATTGTACACTATAACTACTATTTTTTTGAAAAAAACGAAGCTACAGCCATCCACTAAAAATAACCTTTCAAACACCAAAATAATGTCTAAAATACATTTTTTTTTTTATTTTTACCCCATTTCACTCTACAAATTGCAATATCCTAAGAAAGACCTTTGAAACGCAGGCAGAGTTTTTTAATCGGATATGTCTTTTTCATTTTATCCCATTGTACAAAGTGATAATTAAGTAGTTATTCTGCTGTTCGGGGCGGAGACGAATTCAACAAATCAAAGATCATTAAATCGGTCCAGCCGTTTTTGAGTTATAAGTGTTGTAACTAAAGGACTTTGTTTTATATAAAGGGTGGTTAAATTTTAAGGGCCGATGTTGATTTTGAATAAAACACAAATTATTTAGGAAATTATTGTCATTTCTGTTTATTATGATAATATAGGTATGGTTGAATTATGTATGGAACAAAATATCTGCCAAATGGCCGCCGAGACATCAGCGGCACACCTCCAACCGATGGTCCAAATTTTCGATGACGCTGAGGCACAATTGAGGTTCTATGCCGTAAATGTGCCGAATTATCTCATCCTTTAGCTCTTGAATTGTTGATGGCTTATTGACGTACACCTTTTCTTTCAAATAACCCCAAAGAAAGAAGTCCAACGGTGTCAAATCACATGATCTTGGCGGCCAATTGACATCACCACCACGTGGGATAACACGGCCATTGAATTTGTCGCGCATTTGAAGTGGCACCGTCCTGTTGAAACCACATATCATCCACATCCATATCTTCCAATTCGGGCCATGAAAAGTTCGTTATCATCTCACGATAGCGAACACCATTCACAGTAACTGCCTGGCCGGCCTCATTTTGGAAAAAATACGGCCCGATGATGCCGCCAGCCCATAAACCGCACCAATCAGTCACTCTTTGTGGGTGCATTGGTTTTTCGACAATCACTCTTGGTTATCATTCGCCCAAATGCGGCAATTCTGCTTTTTGACGAATCCACTGAGGTGAAAATGTGCCTCATCACTGAAGATGATTTTCTTCGAAAATTGATCATCCACTATTGTTCTATGCTGTAAAGCTCTATGTTCACATGTGAATTTATGCAACATGTTTATGGAAATTCTATTCTATAACTATTACAAAGTTAAGATATACAAATATTTATTTATAAGCTAAATACAAGCAGAACTTAAAACTAAACATAATATTTCTTAAATCTAAACTTAAACATATAAAGGTAGAAATTTTCAGTATAGGTGAGTTAGAATAAGTAAAAAAGGAGTAAGAGAAGGATGAGTTAAGAATAGCTTGTTTTAAAGCAGGCTTACTCATGTTGGGGTTGAAGGTATTTATGTTGTTGGCTTTGCGTAGCATTCGAGTCAAAGGTTCGTTGAGGCCATAATCGGTACGGTGGTAGGCAGTGAGGAAGATAGGAACAGATCTTAACTGACGGGTGTTTGGATTCATACAGATCTTTTGGAGAAGAGCAGGGCAATCAATGACCTCATTTAATAATTGGTGAACAAAAACAATGTCAGCAGTATCACGGCGTAATTTGAGCGGTTAAAGGTTCAGAAGTTTAAGACGGTCTGCATAAGAAGGCAGGTTATAGGGATCATCCCAGCCAAGACCCCGCGAAGCGAAGCGTTAAAATCTTCGCTGGACGGCTTCGATACGATCTATGTGAACTTGATGATATGGTGACCAGACTGGTGAGGCATATTCTAGGAGAGGTCTAACAAAAGTCATATAAAATAATTTGGTTACATATGGACAAGAAAATTCTTTTGACCAGCGTTTAACGAACCCGAGTGTTGAGTTGGCTTTGCTTATAATGCTGTCGTAGTGGGAGCGAAAATTGAATTGAGTGTCACAAATGACTCCCAAGTCGCGAATGAAGTTACAATAAGAACAGGTACTCCTATAATCGAGTATTGTCTTTGCGACAAGGGAGGGCGCTTTCTTGTGAAGGTTATGGTTTGATATTTCTTAATGTTTAGCTCAAGAAAGTTCTTTTGTTTCTTTTCTATTTAAGTCTGTTTGCAGCATCGTCAGGGGTAAAAATTTGTTTCGATATTCTCATATCGTCAGCGTAAATTTCTACATCAGATTGAGGTTAGATCAGCTCAACGTCATTCATAGTCAAAACAAAAATAAGTGGTCCCAAATGGCTTCCAGGTTATCAATTAAATTCACCTTACTAGATTAATAATATTTATGACTCCCAATTAATGGAATATTCCTTAATCTTTCCTTATTCGCTATCTTAAACTGAAACACACTCATCTCCTAAGTACCAGCAGCATATGAATGAAACATTAATCAATTTGCATTAGATACAAAATTGAAAAAAAAAATATTAAAACAAAAATTATTGAAATGCTGATCCCAGCTACAATACAAACAAAAATTATAAAAATAGAAAAAGCAAAGTTGTTGAAAGTTGATCGCACTTCGCACATCTTTTTCGCGAAAATATAATAAATCAAAAACGTGTGTTGCCCGAATTCCTTTTATTTTCTCAATGCCAGGAGTGAATGAATGTTAGAGGTAAGGGAGTAATTGCTCGGGGCGAAAGGTTTTTTTTTTAAGTATCGACACTCTATTTACAAACTTAGTGTATATTGATAAGATCTAGTATGAATATAAGGTTTTTTTTAATTAAACCTATACATTACAATCATAAACTCGTATTTTAAAATTAGAGAAAAAAATCCAGCTCATAATTTTTTTTTGAAACACTCATACCTTTATACACTCACTCCAGAATAACACTCAGTCACCGGGAATGCTCTGTTTGAATATTTTTGTTTCGCATTGGGGTCTTTTTTAAATGTACCAACTAATGCTGAATTGCTAAAGTCACAAATCCGCCCCTGCTCAGTACACATACCATAAGTAAATGAAGTGTCAATTTACAGCAGAAATTTGTATTGTGCTGGGCAAACACTATAGAGAACAATTCATTGCAATACAATACACTTGTTTGTATAGGTATATAAACTTTATGTTGTTTGTCAACAATGAAACCTTATTCTGGCGTCTGATGAACAGTCACCTTTAAATCATCAGTAAGCTTTAAAATTTTCTAAGAAGTCATAAAAATCTTAAACGAAACGACAAAGTACAATAATCATAAATTAGAGTGCTGTTGAAATGATATAATACCACCTACAACGCACTTAAAATCGACTCTAATTGGTTGCATTCGCTCATTTTGCGGGAGATCCCTCAATCCTCGAATGTTTTGCACGATTTTCAGTTGTTATGGTGCTGTCAGAACCAGAATCTTGTGACAGCAAGAGAAACCATCAGACATCATGCCGCGCCGCGCTTTAGCAAATTATTATATGGCACAATAATTGAGAGGCATTATTTAAATAGTTGTTGTGTCATAATATTAAACAACTTATTGAGCTTGTTCTTTTTTTTTAAGTTCGGCAAGACAATGGAAAAAGAACCAATTGGTGCCAATCCATCTTCTACTTGAGAGCTCAAGCATTGCCAGTTTATTGTATGGAGATGGAGAAGTACTTATGTACCACTTGAACTTGCATGCTTTAGAGACCTTGTACGTATATCCATATAGCTTCGCCGGGGCTTATTTCGACAATCACTTCACTGTTAAAATAATTTGTGTTTCTATATTTAGATACATGATTAATTGATTTCGCTAAACATTTTGTTAGAAAAGAATTTTATGTCTATTCACGATTTGATTTAAGACAGCTGTTGTGCAGTTTGTTGGCATTTTGCATAATTTTTGGTGAAAAAAAAAAAAAAAAAAAACAAATAAATAAATAAATTTGATGGCGTGGCAGAACAATCAATATCTAGTGACTTACCTCTATAACTCTCGTCTCATACATTCATGAGTGCGTGTTGTTAGTTTACAGGAATAGAGGGAACCTTCAGTTTACTGTCAAAGCCGAATGGATTTATGGATAAGATGAGAGGCATCACCTTAATAAATTTTAAAAAACTTGAAAATATCTCACCAAAGAAAAAGAATAGGCATCATGTTCAGAAAAATGAGATCTCGGAGACTTCATCAATCTGAGTAACATAAATAGGATTCTTCTGCTAAATTTCCCAGCTTTGCTATCAAAATCCTGAAAAAAAAAATTGGATTGACGAAGTGAAATCTCTGAGACCTCACTTTCCTATGAACGCGCCTTTTACGCAAAAGCTTAAATACGATTCTTGTTCGGGCTTCATTTTATGAAGCGTGCTGGAGACCTCAAACAAAAAAAGCTCTCCATATCTTTAATTTGAATGATCCTGAGTTTTTTTTGTAGTTCGACTCGAAGGCCATTCGCATCAGCAGCCGTGTAAGACTTTAGTTCACTTCCATTATCTTCACTTCTTGTTGGTTGAGTAGGCGGAAATTTGGCCATCATCGTAAAAGTTGAATAAAGAGTTTTGTCTAGCAGTCGAGTAGTCTAGAAAAGTGCACTTTCTAGCCTCTCAGCACTAACTGTGCATCGTATTCCACTTTTCTGTTCTGGCCTTGTAGCTTAGGGTAGATCGTTTAAGCTTTTAAGCATTACCTCACGAGAAGCAGGTGGTCAAGTCTATTGAAGGTTTTTATAGTAGGGGTTATAATTGAAGGTTCTATCAAACGGAACAGAACATAACAACCCCCAATCTACATCTCATATTGGCTCATATTTTCTTCCTGAGAAGTCGGTGTTCTATTAGCATTTGCTTTTAGAGCTCCCGAGATGCTCCCGCAGCAGCTCTTGTCCTTGTCTGGAACATTGACTGGTCAACCTGAATATTACTTGTATCAGCTAGCATTCTTAATCGTACCATCAGGGGTTTCGTTGGGTCGCCTGGGGAAATTCAGCAGATTCAGCGTTTTCACTATAGTCCTCTGCACTTGATGCGGGTGGTAGGCTTGTCCAAAAATTTATAAAAACCCGCGGTCTGCTAAGTTTCTGGTGGTCTTTTGTGGTAGCAGCTTCAAGATGGGAAATTAGTTGCACGCAGCATCCGCTCGGCTTTCTGATGGTGTCATCCACATTCGTACACTTCAGCTACTACGGATACAAAGTAATAGTGCAAGTCTTTGTTGACCCCTTGAAATGTTCAGGCATGCAGTATACTGGAACAATCCCTGGCGTCAATCACAATATGGACAATTTGGTCAAGACGATAAATTGGTTGGAAAGCACCAAGTCCTATTGTGTATATTTTGAGGTGCGATAATCGACCACGCATATTTCGAACTGAAGAAAATCGAAGCTGTTGTACCACAAGGAAGTGTGCTTGAATCAATCCTGTATCGGTTACATACTATTGATGTAATATTCCGGTGAGCGACCATCTACCTTCATATCTATCAAGGCTACCTTTCTAAGTGGCAGAAGAAGTCAGAAGAAAAACAGCAGCATCATGTCGACAAAACAATACTTTGGACGCCACAATGACTTACCAAACTCAAAGCACAGTTGAAATACATCGTGATTTTACCCTGTTTGATTCTTTTCTTTGTGGCGACCTGAAATTTGTTATATTTCGTCTCAGAGCCCTGAAATCCCAAATAATACAAATACACGAAATCTTCGAAAAACTGAAACCAATGCATCTGGTGCACTCCACCCTCCCAAATCTAACGAATAAATATACGTTTATGAATATTGTATTTGTATTTGTATTTATTGATTTCAAGACATAAGTATATTAAAACATAGTGTCTTTTTTGTTATACTTCGTACAATTTTGGTTAGTAATTAAGATTAAAAAAGAAAAGGATTTCATAAGAAAAAAGAGTGAATACAAAAATTAAAAGGTATTTAAATTTTAACTGCTTCTAAAGTCGATCTTTAAGGATTTTTCAAGGGATTCGCTATTATTTAGTCTTCGCAGGATGGCAGGCAGAGAATTCCAGAGACCTACCGTATTCACAAAGAACTTTCGTTTAGAGTTAGAGTATTTAAAACTAGGTTTAATGAATATTTTACTTCTTTGTGATGTTGGAAATATACGTTTTTCAAATAGATACTCAGGATTTTTATTCTGAATCAGCAGGCAGACAGCTACCGGTATAATGAAGAACCTGCAGTGCAGCATATGTTTTACCCAGTGCGCATGAAATATGATTTTCCCATGACAACGTTTGATTTAAAACAACACCTGCATTTTCTGCCGTTTTAACGTAATTTAAGAAGGAGCCATCTAGTTCAATATTTGGAAAATATGATGTTTCGAGCACAGTGTTACTCACAGCAAAAGCCTAGCCTGACATTTATTGGAATTCAGTTTGAAAACTTTGTTATGACAGACCATTCTACAACACGCATCAGATCTTCATTAATTCTTGCGGTTGCATCTTCAACCATGTCAATGCATCATAAATCATAAAGTATTTGAGGATCGCAGGTAAATTGTTATTAAAAATTGTAAAAAGAAGTGGACTTAAGATAGATCCTTGTGGTACAATTGCATGCGTTGGAAGGAAATCAGAGAGTTCATCATTTACTAGAACTGCCTGAGTTCTTCCGGTTAAGTATTCTAAGAGCCGTGTGTGCGGAGCCGAGTCAAACGATTTGGAGAAATCAAGGAGAACCATCGTTGTTACGAGATTTTTATCTGTTTCTTGCCGTATATCATCGACTTTTTTAAGAAGTGCTGTGGTGCAACTGTGTTTTGGTTTGAAACCAGATTGGTTAGGGGGAAGCAGTCGATGAGTATTTAAGAAAGATGTAATTTGCTGGCTCATTATTTTCTCAAAAGCTTTAGAAATGAAAAGCCAAATGGACATTGGGCGGTATTCTTTCTGTTTTGAGTTGGACTTCTTCGGGACTGGGATAACTTTGGAAGCTTTCCATAACAGGAGGTGGTTTAGATGGTATTGAAGATGTGGGGTATGCAAGGTGAAAGGAACGGAAGAGTCATTTTGATGAACTAAAGATGCATTTTGTCAAGACCGATTGCATTTGATTTCATCTCATTTAAAGCTGTATATACACTTGCATTTCATTAACTCGATAAAAACTAAACCTTTGTAGGGAGTCAGTCTCATTGCTAATGTTGAAAATGCCATCATCTAATGTCACATTTCAAGTCCAGGTGGAGCCAACGAATAAATTATTCAGTGCGTTTCGCCACAATTTTTCCGAAGTTATTGAACTTTGTGGCATAAAATTATTGCTTTGATGATTTGATCTCGATGTTTACAGTATTTCGTAGCATTTTACAATCACTATAAAATGATGGAACATGGAATCTTTTCCAATGCTTGTATACAGTATTTCTCTTGCTAATTAAATGCTCGATTTTTTGATTAAACCATCCTAATCATTATTTTGTATGTGTATGGCTTTGATAGGAATAAAAGTCTCAAACACGTTGTTTATTGTTGAAGTAAACAAATTGTACCTGCTCATAGTGAGTTGGAAAAGATTTCCCAAGTTGGAGTTAATTATATGGGCTTGCATATTAACAGATTTGAAGACTCTGAATGATATTGTTTTCTTAGTTTGAGTAAAAGTCACATTAAGGTCATAAGAGGCAATAATGAGATCATGTTTTGAGAAACCTGGGACATCGAGTTGTTCACAGCGATTCACGAAATATGAATATTCAAAGCAATTATTAGACAGACCATATACCTATGTTATGTAGCTTTTTTGTTAACGCTCATGGATTGGTATTAGAACGCAGATATGGAAAGGGAAGAATGTTTACTAGAGAACAAAATTTGAATCACCTTAAAAAACACACTTTGGAAGCACTACAGCTGAAAATGCAATGCGGACGTATCCCACCTATAACCTGAAATTTTTCCCCTAAATTCCCTACTTTGAAAAAGGAATTTTAACAAATGCTGTCAAACCATACTCTCTCATATAACAAAAGTGCAAGCTACTTTATCGCAATTTACTAAGCTTCTTTGACAGAAAAACATCTTGGTACTAACAAAGGCATATTTAAAATGCCTTCCTAACAATACATTTATAATAATATATACCTAACACCAAATAGGTATTATTTTAGAAATAATCAAATCAATTAAAACCCAACGAATTATCAAGTCATATGAGTGAAATTTTGTGTAACCCAGAACCAACTACTTTTTTATATTAGTCGAAAAAAAATAGAACTGCTTCGAAATTTTAATATTAGTAGCTCAACTGGGAACAACGCCCACCAAAATCTTTTTTTTTTATTTTAAGGTTAAATATATTGATAACATTATGTTGCCATGAGAAAGCAAAGCTCAGACAAGCTAAAACGAAAAACCAGTTATAAAAACTGTAAAGTTGTTCTGGATCATCTTGTAGCAGTGTTGCCATAAATTCACATATTTTAAGTTTTATACAATTTTTAACCTGCAGTGGATTTTAAATTTAAAATATTGACCACAAATAATAATTGGTTTTCACAATACACATATATTGTACTTTATTCATGTATTATTTCTTCAAAAAATCTAATAAACATATCTAGGAGAAAGGTAGCACTTTTGAACATTGTTAATAAAATCTTAACTATTTTACGAACATGTGTAAAGTTCTGGACATTTTGTTATGAAATTTTATTTCACTAAACAATTTTCTGTGAAAGACGCCTACGTTTTCTATGATTTATTTGCGATTGGTGACACTTTCAATGGGTATTTTGTAGCTTTGGTTTTCATAAGCATTTCGCTGTGATGCTGAAGACCACAGACAAATTTTGTTTCGCATCAACAGGGTACTGAAGGCTTTACTGAGCAATATTTTAAGAAAAGTTTGCACGAAATTTCAATCTATTAGCAATAATTTCACGAAGAGATATAAGTCTGGATAGATTGAATATCAGTTTTTGGACCTTCGGAGAAACCTTGAGTATTTTAGTTAATCCTCAAAAATCACCCTTCAGTTTTCGTCCCCACATGACTTCGACTTTCGCATACATTTTTCTGCATCAGATGCCTGCGATTGTGTAACGACATAAAGTGAATGCCTATGGTCATAATTTCGAGAAATAATATCCATTCTGAAAAGATTATATTAGGCCCATGGACATTATTACTAGATCAAAGTCCAGATAGACTTTGTGTCCGTTTTTTTTTTAACATTTCTTACATTATTTACGAAAAACGCTTAAATCCCATCGCTATGTTTTTACACATATTCCTAGAATCCACAGCTTTCGCTGCAGTTCTCTCTCTAGACAACATAGTTTGTAAAAATGTAGACCTACAACCGCTAAGCTTGTTAAATTTTTATCCTTTACCCTCTCCGCCTTAGATAGCAGAAATGAAGTCGACGATATTTCGTTTGATAAAATTTAGCATAAACTTATATACTCTTAAAGTTATCCTCCCTCGGCTTTGAACCTATCTTCTTGGGATGGATATCTTCTTACTTGAAGAACCGTTGCTACAATGTTCGTTTCTGATATGTCTATTCCAATCATTTCCTAGCTACCTCTGGCATCACCGAGGGCAGCCACTTTTGTCCCCTTCTTTTTATCCTAACAATATCGGAATGGTGATCAAACATTCCCTTATCTTTCTTTACTCCTTAGATACGAAGCTTTTAAAGACCATTTCGTCGTCACGTTAAACAGCCCTCATACAACTAGATCTCGACAATTTTGCAGTCTGGTGCCACAAAAATTGCTATACAAAATGCCAATCAATCACCTTTCACGTAAACGCATCAAATCCTCTCCCCCTATCTACATACTTCCTCATTAACCAACCCATATCTCCATCGTCAATTTGATTCGCGATCTTGGCCTCCTAAGTGACCGGGAACACAATCCCATCACGTATAGATGACATAATTCTAAAAGCCAACTCAGCTCACCAACCCCTATGTGACAAGATCGCTCTACATAATCTTTGTTCGTGTTCGTCCCTTTGTTTGAGCATTCAACTCCACTTTCTTCAATTTTTTATTAATTATATGCAAAAAAAAATAGCAGAGACTTCTCCATTAATTTGCTATAACCCAGGGGCGTAGCTAATGCCGTATCAATGATACGGAGCACCCGAGATAAAGGGGCCCCGAGAATAAGAGGACTCAACGTCGACATGTTTAATAAACTTAGAATTGAGATGAATACCAGCGAAATTTTACTTTTTTAGAATGTACTTATTACTAAATTATTTTGTACATGTGCCTTGTCGATAGTTTTCCTTCATAAGTAGGTATCTATATCTACATCCTACCAACCAACGCTAGCGCAACTGCAACCTGCTACCATATTATGTCATATGGCAAGGAATGTTATGTGCAGGGTTCAAAATGACTTACAAGACTGAGAGGCTATCGGAACAGACTGTCCATTTGCCTGGTGTGTTGGAGCATTTTTGTATGGCTTCAAATATCGCCACAGCTTCCGCTGTAACGATAGACGCTGTGATTGGTAAAATACTTTGCATAAGTGTGTTGCCTTCTTTTGATACAACTGCTGAACTGCAAATGAGGTATTATGTTGATTGTTTGAGCCATCTGTGAATATAAAATTCCAACCTTTATTGGAGAGTTGTAAATATTTATTGTGATTTGTTTTAATTCAGCATAGAAATGCGATTACTCAATCCCGAACCCTGTATGTCAGCCGTCGGAATCGTCAGATATCATAAGGCGTGTATTTTTTGCAATCCCGGAGCGATTTGGCTGAAAAAAATGATTTGGGGGATTAGCGACACCGTTACAGAAAAAAAATAGCGTTTCCATTCAAACGATCGAAAGTTAGTATGAGTATAGGTAATACAACAGTCTTGCTTCTATAGTTTTCCAGAAATTATCACTGCTACAGCATGTTTCCTATTTTTGTCGCATCCATTTACAACAACTATGATAGAACATTTTCCAAGCATAAACTATTGAAAAATTATCTCAGAACTTCTGTGGGACAAGAGCGGTTATCGAACTAAAAAAATCTAGAAACATTGTAATATAGTGTTCAGCTATGGAAGATTAAATTGATAAATTTGGAGAAAATAAAAAAACAATAAAAAGTTTTAATACGAGAAGCGTTGATCCTAAAATACGGTGATGGAAGTAGTGCTTTAGCTTATTTTGTACAAAAAAAATCGCTTATAAAGATGGAAGTGACTCTAGACATGCCAATTATAACAGTTTTGGTTTATAAAAGTCCTGTTTATGCAGCCCCGGAGGGCCAGGGCCCTCCGCCGGTGGGCATACTTCAGGCACCCATAGTGTTTTGTTCAAGTCGCGCGAAGCGCGTTAAACCACGCCCACTTTTAATGGCAAAAAACTGTTATAAATTGGCATGTCTCTAGTCTCGTCCTATAAAAATATGCCCCATTCAAAAAAAAGAAGCCCCCCAAAATATGTTTGATATGCATGGGCCCCCAAAGGGCTAGCTACGCCACTGCTATTATAAATTTCTCTCGTGTATAAGAGCGTCAGCGTACTATAAAAAAGGAAAGCAGAACGAAATTGTTTGATTTCGTTGTCATTTTTGGATGGGATTTTTCGTTTCGCATCAGCAAAGTACTACAGCTTAAACTTTAAAGCATAGTACACATTATCGATCATGACTGACAGTTTATTGGTTTTTTTTTGTCTCTCCAACTAAAGGGTATTTTTTTAGACGTGTAGTTTTAAAGAAGAAATAAAACGCATATAAATTAATGTGATGACAAAGAATTTAGCTTTATTATAAAGATAAGGGTTTGCCATTATATTTTAAAAATGATTTCGAGCAAGTGGCCCAATTTTTGACCAGCGGTGTTAAATCGCACGATCTTGGAGGCCACGCCACAGGCCCACGACGCGAGATAATGCGCTCACCAAAAGTCTCCTTCAATAAATTGATTGCTTCGCCATTGCATGCCATACAGGCATGTAGCGCGGTCTTGTTGTAACCAAATGTCGTTCCCATCAACATCCTCCAATTCAGACACGAAAAAGTCATTAATCATGGCTCGATAGCGTTCCCCATTGACTGTAACATTATGGCCGGCTTCATTTTTGAAGAAATATGGACCAATAATTCCCTCTGCCCATAGAGCACACCAAACATTGAAGTTTTGAGGATGTAACGGCGCGCGTCTCAATAATGGCTTGTTGATTATGATCACTCCAAATACGAAAGCTTTGCTTACTAACGGATCCATTCAACGAAAAATGAGCTTCATAGCTAAACAACATTTTCTTGCAATTTTGGTTATAAATTTGCACAATTTGCAAAACGTTGTTCAGGAGTAAGTCTGTTTATTATGAAATGACAAACCAAATTGAGCATAAATCAAGTGACAGCTGTCAAAAAAACCATTTCCGATAAAAGTATTGCCAGATTAAAAACCACACGTCTAAAAAATACACCCTGTATAATGAAAATTTTAAATTACCTTATTTTAGCAGAAATCGGATAAAGATAATATGCATGTAGGTAAATCCATCGTAAAGAACTTAAACACGCCGAGGTAGGCTGAAAGCTTATTTTTTATAAACGATTAATTTTATATAGAATAGTGTGCATCTAAAATTTTTAATAAATTTAAAAATACGTTCTTACATACATACAAACAAAACCTGTCATTTTTTTCTTATAAAATTAAAATGCTAATTTTTTATTTTTATTACCTTAGGTTTCTTAAAATTTTGAATGGCAAGACTGAATTATACTCAATAAAAAAAAAATAAAAAACAAGCTCATAAGCACGTCTGTTTCACATTCACATGTTGTTCAACTGGATGTCTGCTCTCTGTTGCTGCGGTGCCACTCAGTCTGCCATTTTTTTTTTTGTAATAAACTAATTTTATAAGCAAATTTTCTCGATCCCGTGTTCATTATTTACATATCAAATCGTTCAGGAGCGTGGTGATTTTCATCGTCATGTGATTTGACAAAAAAAAAAAAAGTCTAGATGTCAAACTGTGAATAAATTATTTTTTTTTTCTTTCTTTACAAACAAAATAATTACAATAAATATCGGAAGTGTAGGATTTGGGTTCTGTTTTTTGCAAAAATACTCTAATTAAATCTTTTATTAGAAAAGTTTAACAACTTCAACACGCTCTAATTTGTTACTTTTATGCTTCAATTCGTTAAAGTAGGATGACAGAGGAAGTATATTATTAAGAACGTTTGTTGACAGTGATAAGTTAGTGTGAACACGCTGCCAATCTGTTAGATTTAAAGCCCCTGATGTGATACATATAGAGACTTAACCTTCCTTAATACTTGGCTTCATAACTTTGGATAACATTGACCAATATTATTTTTCTACTAATATTATAACTTAAGCTACATACTTATTGGCATGGAAGTTGTTCCACTGAATGGTGATGGTGTTGGTGGTGGTGGTGGCGTGTGTCGTCGCCAGTGTGGCTTGTCACAGAGATTATTATACGAAGATAGAAGTTTTTATATAGTTGCGATTAATTCCACTATGTGGGTTCGTGTCTTAAAATGACATCTGACATCATACTTCATATTTGAATTAACGATGTCACTTGGCCACGTGGTGGAGGTGTTGTTCTTAATTTAAATAAATCGATTAGATTAGATCCAGTACATGTAGCATGTAGGAATGTAGGTATATTTATATAAATATAAAATGTTGCAGGTATAAAGGTTATGCTTTATTATCTTATTTCCTCTTACTTCTTGGCATATGGACCCGCATGATAAATGAAGAAAATTGTTTTCGATAAGTTTAAAGTTAATTATTATCAACAATTTTATTATTATTATTTAAATTTTGTTTTGAATACCCAAAGTTAAGGCAGTAGTTACGCAGCAGTTTTTCGACGACATAAATCACAATGGCAGCAGATTATTTGGAGAATTTCCACTCCTTTTTCGCTCAGAATTAATTGCCCGTGGTGATGATAGAATTCTGAAGTTAACATGCCTACAACCTGTCGACAAATGCCCTCGTATGGTGCAAGCAAATATAAAACATATCGTCCCCGTTATGCCAGAAGCATGAATGTGCAAATTTTCCAATTTTGAGTTAATAGGCCGGGTTGATTTACTTTTGGATGTTCTATGTTATACCAAAATGTAGAATGCCATCCTTACAAGGAAATCACAATAATTTACAATCTCAATTACATGAATGTAGAGTTCAGTCTCATCAAGTTAAGCCAGAAACACGAATGTGGTACATTCATGATTCTGGCTCACAACTGAAAAGTGTTAACCGCACGCAGTTATCATGAATGTATCACATTCTTGGATCTGGCATATAATACTACTATTCATTCGAAAATTCAACAAAAAATCAAAAAGTATTCCCGTATGCGTCCCTGTAGGTAACAAGTTTACTTTCAACAAGACGGCGCTACGTGCCACACAAGCAATGAAACCATCGATCTTTTACGAGAAAAGTTTCCGGACCGTGTTATCTCTCGAAGAGGTGATCACAATTGGCCACCGAGATCTTGTGATTTAACACCTTGCGACTTCTTCCTTTGGGGCCACGTGAAAGATAAGGTCTACGCCAACAGCCCAGCGTCGATTCAAAACCTCAAAGATGGAATTCTTGAGGCTATCGAGGACATAGGGCAGCCACTTTGCGATTTGGTTATGGAAAATTTCATGAAAAGGATATGGTCCTGTAAGCGTGGTCGTGGCGGCCATTTGGCTGATGTTGTGTTCCATTATTAACGACATACCTTCCTCTTTATAATGAAATAAACATCCGATCATTTATCTCAAAAAATGCCATTTTTCTTTGAATATCAAAATAACACCTCTTATTGGAGAACCCGTAAGATCATCAAATCATCAGAGATGCACATAATTCAATTTGCGGATAATTCGACAAAAACAATTCGACTAAAATAATTCGACTAAAAAACAATTTGACTAAAATCAATTCGAATAAAAAACAATTCGATTAAAAATAATTCGTCTAAAGTAAATTAAAACTTATCTATTAAATTTATTGTTTTTAATCAAATTAATTAATTGTATTAAAGCCACTCAGGCTGACGGCATGATTTGCCATGTCTATGTATTCAAGATGTAAATTATAACCAATGAAATGTAAAATTGTATTTTAGTTGAATAAAATCTAATCAAATCTAATCTAAACTTAAAATAAGAAACTATAACTTTCGGTCAAATAAATAAATAACGCACGACCACTTTTAATGACAAAGAACTGTTATGACTTTTATAAATTGGCATGTCTATAGTCTCGTCCTTTAGATGGATTGTTATTAGTTTTTAGTCGAATTATGTTTTCCGTAGACACGTAATTCCCCAAAACTATATGACGCTATATGACAGTTTTTTCCACTTAAATTATTTTAACCATAAAGAGCGATTTAAATGTTCTTGCGAAGTATTTGCTGGTTGAGGTACAGTAGAAAATTAAAAAAAAAACTCTTCTGAGGAAGACTTTTTAGTAACCGAACTTCCCGAAAAAAAATCGCCGCTCTTCAACATTGTAGACAGAGCGTATATTCAGATGCATTGCCTATCGCGGAGGAGAAACTTAAATTAAATGTGTGAGACGTTAGTAATTCCATAAGGATATCATCCTTTTTATAAAAATCGAAAGGACAACAGTGAGTTTCATGATGAATTACCGGAACCCTACTTTTCAAAAGATTCTGATTCCGAAAATGAGAACTAAGTGATTAGTTAATAATTGTTATCATTTGCTATAATTGTTATCATTTTTTTAAATAAAACATACCTACCATGTATGCATATTGAATTTAATTGGCTTTTTTGTTCAATTTGTCTTTAGGAAAGTCATTTTTATTGAAACATGAATATGATTATTTTTTTAATTTTGTTTGTGCCAGAAAGATGAATGTGCCAAATCTGGGGGAAGGGAAGAGGTGCCAGCATTAAAACTATGTCGGCTTAAAGAGCAAAATGAGAAAGTAATTTACAGATAAAATGTTTTTTTCAGAAACCAAACCTACTAATTTTACGAGCGCAATGAACATTCAAACATGATTTCCCAACATTTTCATTTTTGCACATTCATGTTTCTGGCATAAGGGGGACGATATGCACGACTGGATCGCATGAACTTGCTCTTGTGGGTATAACACCTGTAACACAGACACACAGTGAAGTAAAAGTAATGATTAAGTAAGAGAAAATGTTAAATAGTCAAAAGTAATACAAAAATAGATTTGTTTGATCTTTTATTCCGTTTGAATTTTTTTTTTTCAAATTTTTTTAATTGCAATATTGTTTAAACCAGCATTTCGCAAAGTGTGCTCCGCGGAGAACTTGGTGCTCCGCAAACAATATCCAAGTGCTCCACGAAAAAATAAAATGAAATATGAAAATTCCATTACACTAGTAAATTTTGTGCTTCTGAACATGTCATTTTCATCGCAGCAATCGAATTTAAAATGTTAATTTCGATGCAATACATTTACATCACCTTTCGAATAATTTTCCGAAGTAGATATGCAAAAAAAATGCAGTAGAATCATTGCTTTTGCAGTAGATTTATATTCTCAAGAAAAAAATTGATTGGTTAGGTATTAAAAGTTCTTGAGCCTCAGTGTCTTCGACACTGTTATTAAAAACACGCTTAGTTTTAAAAATCTAACCAAGCAAATCTGCCTGCCTGTTATGATGTAAAGAGCAACTTGATCAACACATTGATTTTCCTCTTCTGCAGCCCGTTTTTTTGTGAATCACTACTAAATAATTACAAATAAACTTATATTTGTATCAATTTTCAACCACTTAAAACAGTTTTACCTTTTGCGTGCAGTTTTAATTAAAAATGTATTTATCCTTTACCCTTTTCTCACTATCAAAACAAACGCAAATAAATAAAAACGTTATTTTGACAGATTTGCTGTGACAGCTGACAGCTGACAGCTGTCAATTTTCATCAAAACAAAGACGATAGCCGAGAGCTGTAAGCTGTAAACATACATTAAACGGTGACTTTCATAAAGACATGACAGAATTGAAAAAATATTTTATGGATTATATACATATACATACAAACAAACTAAACATACAGAAAAGAAATAGATACAGTTTTTGTTTGGAGGCCTATCCAAGACCTCTTCAAAAAGGTGCAAATCAATTTTCTACTCCCCCTCCTCGTTGTATCTTGTGGAACGTCAAGATAACGTCGCCACAGAAGAAATTCAAAAATCTGAGTACGCAGGAATTAGGTGCTTATTAGGTGATAATTAAGTTCTGAAATATCAGTTCAAGTGCTCTGCGATTTCATCTTAAAATTAGATCCAACAATTGCATGCAATTTTAGACTTTTTAAATTTGACCTTTATTTGAGAAATTAAATCACCGAATCAAGGATGCCATTAAGTAGGTACTTTTCAAAAAGTAATTTTTTTTTCTACCACAACAATAAACATGTGCGAATCAGGGTACTCCACCTTTTGCAAATCGTCCAAATTTATTACCAAAATAATGGTTCGGTTCGCGCGACTCATCGTGCTCTGCGTCCAATATTCTGTCGACATAATCGCAAAATCGCCTAAATTCGAGCAACCATGGATCGGTTTCGCACCACGTTCCCTCTAGTGGATAATGCACATCCTAAGAGACGCCGCCGTATTGCGCACCGAAGACGCTATTGCTGCTGTGGAGCAGAGTATCGAAGAAGACCCGAATGAGTCCATCCGCCATCGCTGGCAACAATTGGAGCTGTCGAAAGCTGCGGCGGCCACTTGCCCGAAATCATTTTTCAAACATAATGGCAAACCCTTATCTTTTTAATAAAGCTAAATTCTTGGCCATTACATTAAACTATAAGTGTTTTATTTCTTCTTGAAAACCACACGTCAAAAAAATGATTGCACAAAAAAATGATAGCGCCAGTAGTCCATATTAGCTTTCTCCATTCTGGTCCATACCTTAGCCACACAACATGGTTTGGGAAGAAATAACTGTTTTATTTACAAAAAAAGCTAGTGTCTAACCACATACTTTTAATGCAAATACTATATCTAACTTTTAATTTAAAAAAAAATTGAATATCAAAAAAGAAACAAAAACACATCTTGATAGATGCAATTATAAACAAAATAGAAATCCACTACAAAATTGCTTTTGTGGTTAAAACTTAAACACCACACATTTGAAGATGAATGTTAATGATTCAAAAACTGTAAAACATCTTTAACGAGAACATTTTAAAAATAATGCGCGACTTCATCTCATGAACTTGCTCTTGTTGTTAGCAACTGTAATGATGCCAAACATTGAAGAGGCATGTTAGAATGGCTCAAAAATGTTAAGTAATGTCAAAAGTACTAACAAAAATATGTTTTTTGCTTGATTTTGTTTGTTGAAACATTCTTATTTTCACAAAATTTTAAAGGCAATCATTTTTGAATTCGTTTAGAAACACCAGATAGTAGAATTGTAACAAAATTGACCAAATCGCATTAAAAAAAAAATATGCACGACTGGATCGCACGAACTTGCTCTTTTGGTTAAATACTGTGTGTAACCCCATATTGAAGATGCATGATGTATATATTTAACGAGAAAATATTAAAAGAGTCAAAAGTACTAAAAATTTGATTTTTTGTTTTGTTTATAAAAAATGTTTTTTAAACATTTTTAAATGCATTATTGTTTATAATATTGAGAAGCATCAAGCTGAAAAATCATAACAAAATCGGTTTAACTATAGCAAATATATACCCGATTAACCCAAAAATAAAACCATTTTCTCAAAAAACGTGGAATACCTAATTCCGTTATGTGAATTTTTTGACAAAAACCTGAAATGCAGTTTTTTCAAATTGATTTAGTTATTACGGGTACGAATTTAATCAAAATCGTTAGAGCTATTTTTGAGAAAATTCGATAAAACCAAAATGTTTGTATGGCAGCTACCCGTTCTAGATGAGCTAAAACAAAAATTCGAATAGGGAATCGCATAAAAATGGTCAGAAAAACTTCGATGTTTTTTAACATCGATATTTTGTAACATCGGTATTTTCTTATATTATTTTCCTTATCAATTTTTATTTGCCAAATAAGTTCAAATTAGTCATAACATTATCTTTGTTTTGGACGTATTTTTGACATCAAAATAATAGCCAGTTCGTAAGGTACATGAGCTCATCATAATGGTAATTTTAATGTCCAACTTATCGAAAAGAAAATCCATTTTTTTTCCAAATTTTAAATTTTCATTTTTGTTTTGAAAATTTTAAATATGATTGTTTTTCAAAATCGATATATTTGAAAATATTTTTATTTTCGTGTTTTACCGAATACGTTTAAATTCATAATAAACTGCTACCGAGATATTTTTTTATTTCAAAATGCTTTAATATTTTGGAAATTTAAAATACCGATGTTTTCCAACCGCAAAACTTTTCGAAATCATTGGGATTAGAATTTAAGAACAAATTAAATGAAAATAAATCTAACCTTGTTTACCTACTTATTTAACGGGCTCCCGACCCATGATGGGTCTTAGCCTGAGACATAGGCACCTGGAGGTAGGGGCAATGGGAAGCACTTGACCCCCCCCCCCCCGGCTCACCAACAAAACCACACAACTAACAAATTGTTCATTTTTTACTATGAATCTTAACAAATAGGTGTCTTCTCTCCATGATTGCCACCCTCCCCCTGGCTCTGGACCATGCCAAATGTATCTGAAAATGTCCTTATTTTCGATATGATAGATAGATAGATGATTTTTATTAAATTAATATACATATCCCTATAATCTTAAATTTAAACAAAAATCTTAATAGCATGGCTATATGTATATATTTTATGGAGTTCATGGTTTATTTTAAATCCAAACCAAACAAGTAGTGTTTTTTTAAGGTAATTCTTGGACGAATTTCTAATAAAGTGCCATTAGTGGAATTAATGCTTACTCAAAGGTATATGAATTCTTTAAACAAAACTCATGTTGTGGGATATGTGGGGGATATATGCTTAGTTTTTTGTTGATAGCTGCTATAGTGGGTATTTGGTCTTGTCCTCGTCTACTCAAAGTTTCAAAACCAACAAGTTTCAACTGTTCTTTAATCGAAACATCGACACGTTGAGAGCAGCTAATGATATCAATATCATCCACATACCATAGTCGTTGTGCGGATATGTTGAAGATTGCACCCACCTTAATAATGCCTTTCCTGCATTCTATTTGTTCCAGAACGAAGAGATATTCCCTATTTGGACCTTCCACTGTGTATTTTCTAATCTTACTCTACACAACTGGTACCGTTTTTCCGGGATCCCGAGCTCGGCCATCGCAATTAAGAGCTCCTGATAATGAATGCTCCAATCCTTTGAAATCGATGAAAAAATGGTGACTTGAAATTCTTTGATTGTTTCCAGGATTTGCCAAGAGCCTTGCCTTTCAAAGTGTTGCAGAATGTTTTATGACGCTCACATAGTTTGTTCGATAAGATTCTTTGAGTTATATGAATACAAACGGAACACGTACTAAGAGCACAAGCTCCATATTAATAAGAGAAGGGCTGAAGCAAAAGTACTTGCTCCCGTTTCGTATGAATAAAATTAAATTTCAACCAGTGAGCACCTACTCCTTCACACGGAGTAGGTGCTCTAATCCCCCGAGTCAAGGTAAGGTTAGGTTAGGTTTGGAGGGGCGTGCACAGCCCGGAGGGGCCTGTTGTTTCATTGTGATCCCCTTAATATAAAAAGCAGAAATGCTCCTAAGCTAATGACTGGCATAGACTGTTTCATTTACGAACCAGCCTGTGCTCTCTATATATTTTCTCATGTTTGCCATGGAGACCTGCGCTAGATCGTCCAGTTTTCCAACAAATCTGTTTCCAAAATATAGGAGGCGATTTGTATGAAGGTTTGGACAATCGCAGAGCAGGTGTTTAATGGTTTCAATTTCTTCCACATCCTGAGAGCTCCTACAGAAATCGGGTGCTAATAGAACCAATCTAGTCACAATGCCCCTTTTGTACACCTATCAAGGTTCTTATATTCTTTTTACTCAGCGATAGAATATACTGAGTTTTCTTTTCATTAATTCTAGGCCATAAGCTTCTAGAGATAACTCAATCGTTCCTGGACATCCAGGAGTTATTGATTTGCTCTTTTGTTGTTATGTCTTTCTTCTTTTTAATCATGCCAATCGGGACGTCTGGTGCTGTTTCTTCTTAGGTCTGTCGAATCCTCTTCTGTAACGTACTCGTCCCCATGAACAACTGATTTGATAAAAATAGGAACATGAGTCAAATCAATTGCACTTATCGCTGAAGTAAAGTTGTATTTTTCTTGCCATTCGCGTTTTCCATTCTGCAGTTTTTCAGTAGGAAGTTTTAGGAAATTTGATCCAATGGTTTGACTGCTGGATTACTGCCGCACTTACAGGACCGTGTGGACTGGTGTACTCCAATTTCTTCTCCAACTTCAGTTTGAAAACCTGGATCACCATTGTAGCGAAGGAAAATTCGCATTTTGTTAATGCTTGTTAAGGCACCACCCCATGTTTCTGAATTATTCCCAAGAAAATGACTCGCCATCAAGATATTAACATTTTCTGTATTGAATCTGTATAGAACGCGATAATCATTTGAAAATCCTTGAGCACGTTCTCAAGTGTTTTATTCATAGCTAATGGAGCACCTGCTCTTAAAAGTTGAGTTTTGAGCAGATGCTCCTTTTTATTCATACTACCCTATACATGACGCTTAGCATGAATATGTTCTCGAGAGACATAGAATCTTCTAGTTTACAGACGGGGCATATTGGGCTGATATTCCAGGCGTCTAGGGCACACCTATCATACTTGCTTTATGAAAATACATAAATTTATATTCTTAAATAAAAGAATTATTGGATTCAAGTTCAAGTTAGCAGAAATACCCTTCAGATGTTAATTGAAGTGAGAACCGAAATGTTGGCCTAACCAATAAACAGTCCACTTTAGTTCTAGAAAATTTATATGGTTTTATTGAATATGCGCCTAGTATCCAATCTGGTATTTATTTTAAGCTGTTTCTTCTTGTATTGTATATTTTTTTTGGGCCAATTGTTGAGTAATTATATTATACTCCATCATAAAAATGGAACTTTTCTGAAAGCCGAATTAATTGATGCAACAACTTTTAAAACATTTTAACATTAAACTTTCATGAACGAAATGTTCCACAAACTTAGCAAGTGGCATTCACTCTGCAAGACGAAGCACATGGCAAATTTATATGAACTTGCACATTTAAAATCAGAGCTCCCCCGGACAGTGTTCAAATATCAATATAAAAACTACTTTTCGTAGAAGTGGCTTCTAAATAGTTTCACTCTTGCTCATGTGTCAGCCAGCTACCTTCATAACTCTATTGAGCGTCTAGTTTCAAACGCCATTGAGCAAAAAAGAACAAGTTAAACACGTTTTTACCCTTAAATTTTTAAAACAGTGTTAAAGGAGAAATTCCATACAAGCCGGGGGAAACATCATGCGTGCATACACATTCCACCATCGAGAAGCATGTGCTGCACTGATTGCAGTCGCAGTGTGCAATGGCAATGACAATCCAAGAGAAAGAGAAAAAAACTAACGATACATACCAACTACCAACACTAAGTTTGCTCGGAATAGACTAGGTACATACGAAAGGCTAGGCATGCTGAGCTGGTGCTCTTATGTATCTTTACACTTTCGTTCGTGACGTGACTTTGCTTTGCAAAGTACATAAATTCCTCAAACGAATGAAATTTAATCGGAAATTCAACACAAAGCTCATAGAGGAAGTGCCGAAGGATATGAGCAAAAATGAAACTACACCATGCACCACCACCGTCAGCCAGCTCAGCGCAGCGCTGAGATCGCCAAATGAAGGATGGATTTTTTATTGATCAATTAGCATCACACCTCATCAAATTGAATTACTTTATGTCTATTGTTTAAAATTCAATCAATAGTTGATTAGAGCTCATTTAAAAACTCGTAAACCTTAAGCTTACCTACACGTAACACGTAAAAGACCGGCCGTCGCCGTCGGCATAGTTTTATGACTAATTAGGTTAACGACTTTGTCTGACATGGATTAATTCAAACACGAAATAGCTACTCTTCCGATTGATTTCTTGGTATGGAGAATCGCGTTTTATCAAATCCAAATAAATAGGCAGGTATGCCTACTTCTCTATATCCCACACTCGGTTATATAGCCTTAACGCTATTAACCTAATCATTTAAGCCTTTTCGATCATCGAACCTTTAAATGATTAGGTAGGTTTCTCTAACTCCGAAAAGCTCGCCTACTTTAATAGGAAGTTTATATACATACGTATGTACATATATTTCCGCCAAAATAATTTTGATCGATTTTTGTTTCGGGAACTTTCTTGTGCATGATTTATCTCCAATATGACCTAGACATTGGCCTAAGTGCTGTCAAAACATGCGGCATACTCGAATATTTCCCACCCACGGTTGGGGGCAATAGACGAAATTATAATACATATGACCTTTGGCAGGTCGTTGACGTAGTTTTTGGTTGTGATTCGCATCAGCATCTATATGATTTTTAGATGTAGTTGAACACTTGTTACCGTTTGTTATGATTATGAGACATTAAAATTGCGAGATTTGTTATTGCAGAGTTCAGTGAACGCATTTAATATGACTTTATTAACCTATTAATAACATTTATGTTTTTGAGTGTTGATTCTTCAAAGTTTTTTTTGTTTATTTTATTTGTTGAGTCAACACTGGCGATAAGATTTCCAATGAGGAAGTGGAGCATTTGCAGTATCTATACAAATTAGTAGGTGATTAATGGAATTAATTTTTGCTTAATGTTGAACTTGACTATTTTTATTAGTTCATAAGAACCTACGAGCGAAACTTAATTGCTATGAGTTCTAATAATTATAGGAACAGACAAAAAACTATTTCTTATTCTCAAGGAAACAACAATTTGTATGAAAATAAGAAATTCTTCTTTTTCGATAGCTGATGGCTCAACAAGAAAATGTATAGTTCCAGAAAAATATTTATTCACCCCCTGAGGACATTGATAATATAGGTTAAATATATATATTTTCCGTACAGCTACTTCTATTTACAATTTTTACTGGCTCTATAGGGCAAGTACTGGTTTCGTGAAATAAAACCATGTAATCAAAACTAACGCACTTACGATGATCGAGAAGTCCGAAAAAGTGGGTTTTGTCATATGGTACGTGCGTCTGTGCGTCCACTTAAATTTGAGCTTGAACCTAAGAGGGAGGTCCTATTTGCATGATATTTGGTAGAGAGCATTTTTGTATGATTCCTTAGAGGAGAAATTCGAATTTTTGTTTTAGCTCACCTATATGGTTGCTTCCATACAACAATTTTGGGTTTCTTCGAATTTTCTCGAAAAAGGCTCTAACTATTTTGAATACCTAATCTTCGTACTTGGAATGACCAAAGTACATAATTGTAATCACCAGAAATATCTGCAAGTAACAGACCTATATAAGTTTGCTCAGCAACTTAAGCAAGATTTATGAAAAAGTTCTAAAAAAACAAATTTAAAAATTTGTGGCGAATGGAAATATTTTTCCTGATGAACAATTTGGTTTTAGAAGTTATCACAGCACATCTCAACAGATAAAAAGAATTTGTAACCATGTTGTAAAAAATAGGGCACTTGGTAAGTCAACAGGAATGATCTTTTAATGGATATAGAGAAAGATTTTGATTCTATCTGTGGCACAATGGATTAGTATATAAAATGTTACAATTTTATTTCCTGCTATATTTGTGTAAAATAATTCAAAGTTTCTTGTCTGGTAGATGTTTTCAAGTTCATGTCAATTGTGGTGTTTCTGAAATATTGTGTTTTGATTTTGGCGTCCCCAAAAAAAAGGCTTAGTTCTTGGCCCAACCTTGTACAACGTGTATACGAACCAAAAAAAAAAAAAAACAAACCAATGGAAAAGGCACCAATTTGACTGCGAAAGATTTTATGGGATGTTTTGCAATACTCGCCAAATGTGAAATACGTCAAAGGAACAGATATACCGATTGCAGATATTTTGAGCAGAGATTGTGAAACCATTGAAGTTGAAAGTGAGGCACAATATCAAGTCAACTTATTATTAGCTCTAATAGATGATGCCAAGAAACGTTTTGTGTTAGCCACAACCAATGACAAAGAACTTTGTTTACTAAAAGAAATAATTAAAAAAGGATGGCCTAGTAATGGAAAAGATTTACCCATACCTATGAAGAGAGATGCAACTTTTAAGGAAGAATTATCAGTGAATAACGGATTGTTATTCAAAGCACGCAAAGTTATAGTTCGAAAATCAGAAATTCTTTCCATAAGTAAGCAGTTATATGATGGCCATGCAGGAATTGTGAAGACTTTATCAATAGCTCGTCAATCTCTCTGTTGGTATGGTCAAACAACAGATATTAAACACTATGTTGAAAGATATTTAGTATGCCAAAAAACGCAAAGAAACAATATTCGTGAACCAATTATATTGAAGACAATTCCAGAATATCCATTCCAAATTGTATCATCTGACATATATTTAAAATATCTGGCAAGGACTATTTACTTATTGCTGATCACTATTCGGGATTTTCTGATTTTTGTAAACTAAAAACTTCAACATCATCTGAAATTATTTTGGTTTTCAGTACATGGAATACCAGAAATTTTTGAAGCAGATGGTGGTCCACAGTACAGTTCAAAAATATTTGCAGAATTCGTTAGTGATTGGAATTTCAAACAGGTAATTTCTTCACCACATTTTCCGCAATCTAATTGTTTTGCTGAACGAAATGTCCAAACAATTAAAAATTTAATCAAACAATACCAATTGGACAACAGCGACGTTTTTAATGCAATGCTGATGCTCCGTAATACGTCACGCAATGAAGCACTTAAGTCACCATGTCAGCGATTATTTAGCCGTTCAACTCGTACGCTTATTCCGACCGAAATAACGAATCTGAAACCCCATATTGTTTCAAACATTCCATACGAATTAAAAAAAAGCTCGTATGAAACAAAATGAAACAGCAGACCTGCCATTTAAGATTGGCGATAGAGTGAGAATTCAAACTGGACATCGACAATGGAACGCAGCTCAAGTTATAGAAAATACAGAATATCCTCGGTCAGTTATCGTGAAAACAGCCAATGGTTCTAAATTAAGAAGAAATAATTACCACTTAAGAAAAACAAAAAGTTATAACTACAATCCTGATACTGATGATGATGATTCTGATTTTCCTGAAGCTACAGAAAAAGAAACGGAAACAATTCAAAATGACAACTCCGTAACAAAAGATTTTCAAAATATAATTGAATCAAATACTTCATTCTCATCGACAACGACTTCATCGAATTCAAATGAAGATGAACAAGACCACCAGAAAGATTTGATCCACCAGATTATTAATAAATTCTTATATGTAGAATATTTAAATTACTTTATAATTATTATTATTGATAATTTTTAATCATTCATTGTTATTTTTATTGTTTTTGTTCTTTGATTTTTGTTTCTTATTTAAAGTTTTTTTTTGAGGATATTTAAATTATAATATCGATTTTGTTCATAGTTAAAAAAAAAGAAAAAAGAAAGATGTCGTATAAGCAATCATAAGCAACCATATATTTATTTGTTTATTTAATATTCAATAAAACTCATTCCATTCTTATTCTTAGATTTCAAACAAGAAACATATCTTTTATTGAGTACTCGATACTACAATGAGTTTGCTCTCAATATTGAGAATAATCTAAAAATGCAATTGAAATATTGAACAAATATTATCACAAAATCTAGGAGTTCATCTAGACACCAAACTAACCTTTAGCCAACACATAAACAATACTCTAAAGAAAATGAGTATTGCAATTAATATGATTTATCCTTTTATAAACAGAATATCTTCCCTTACAAATGACAATAAGATTTTATTACATAAAGTAATTTTTCAATCAATTTTACTGTATGGGTATGGCTCCAAAAAGCCCCATACGAAAATTACAAATTCCACAAAATAAAGTTTTAAAAATGATGCTCAACCTTCCTTGGTATTATTTCACCGTTGATCTGCACAGAAGAGCGGATGTTGAATTAATATCGGAAAGGATTCAAAAACTAACGAACCAATTTAATTATACCTGTGATATTACTGAAAATCCCCTCATAAACCCACTTTATTTATCTGTGTTAACTTAACATTCATTCAAATATCTTAAATCTTATTATTTCGTTTGCTTTATTCTTTTTTTTTTCTAAATGTAATTATTTATTTACTATACCATTGTTACTCATTTATATATCAATATAAAGGGTTTTCCAATAAGAGGTGTTATTTTGATATTCAAAGAAAAATGGCATTTTTTGAGATAAATGATCGGATGTTTATTTCATTATAAAGAGGAAGGTATGCCGTTAATAATGGAACAAAACATCAGCCAAATGGCCGCCACGACCACGCTTACAGGACCATATCCTTTTCATGAAATTTTCCATAACCAAATCGCAAAGTGGCTGCCCTATGTCCTCGATAGCCTCACGAATTCCATCTTTGAGGTCTTGAATCGGGCTGTTGGCGTAGACCTTATCTTTCACGTGGCCCCAAAGGAAGAAGTCGCAAGGTGTTAAATCACAAGATCTCGGTGGCCAATTGTGATCACCTCTTCGAGAGATAACACGGTCCGGAAACTTTTCCCGTAAAAGATCGATGGTTTCATTGCTTGTGTGGCACGTAGCGCCGTCTTGTTGAAAGTAAACGTTGTCCAGATCAATACCATCCAATTCCGGCCATAAAAAATCATTAATCATCTCTCGATAGCGCAATCCATTGACCGTAACTGTTGCTCCAGCCTCATTTTCGAAAAAGTAAAGTCCATAATGAACCCGCCGGACCATAAACCGCACCAAACAGTCACGCGTTGATGATGGAGAGGCTTTTCAACAATAACTCTTGGGTTTTCCGAGCCCCAGATGCGACAGTTTTGCTTGTTGACGTAGCCTCCGAGGTGGAAATGGGCCTCATCAGTCAAGATGATTTTTCGATGAAATTCCGGATCATTTTCATGCATTTCAAGGACCCAATCAGCAAAGACACGACGTTGTTGATGATCAGCCGGCTTGAGTTCTTGTGTTAACTGAACTTTATAATCCTTAAGACCCAAGTCTTTATGCAAAATACGGTGTAATGACGTTTGTGGAATGCCTAATTCCAAAGAACGACGAGGAATGGACAAACCTGGGTTTTCTTCAACACTTTGGGCTACAACAGCAATATTCTCAGTTGTTCTTGAGCGACGTGCACGGGTTTTATTCTTCACATCACTAACTTGTCCCAACAGCTCGAATTTGTCCACCAATTTCTGTATTGCGGTCCGACAAGGTGCTTCACGACGACCCAAAAATGTTTTAGTTTTACGAACCGTCTCTGCCAAATTTTCACCATTTTTATAGTGAATTTTAATAATTTCAATGCATTGTTGAAGCGTGTATCGTTCCATTTTTATTAATGGCGTAGTTTCTACTTGTCAAATGTTAAAAAATGACAGCTTCAAAAGTGACAGCTACCGAAATAGCGGGCTATTCAAAATAACACCTCTTATTGGAAAACCCTTTATTATTTGTTTTATGTTAAATTTTATTGTTATTTATTATTAAAATATTTATCCATTACTAACAAGTTTTTCATCTACTTACTTACACTTATTGCTTTATGCATTTGTTATTTATTTATTCATTTGTTTATATATTTATTAAATTATTTATTTATTTATTAAATTCATTAATTTATTATTTTTTAATTTATTCTTTAAGTTGTTTATTTATTTATTTCTTACTAACAAATGTATCAGTCCTATAACACTTATTTATTAATTTATTTAATTTATTATTTAATAATTTATTAATTTTATTATTTGATTATTTATGTCTTTTATATGACCTCATTACAAATGTTTACATACCAAAAGCATTCCATGTTTTTCCTATAATTTGTAAATTTTGTAGGTGATATAAACCTACTATTATACCTACTTAAACTAAAGGGTCCGCCACCTAACGTTTTTTTTCAACTAGTGCTTATTTCGTGAATGGTAACACTTAGCTCATGTCTGATTTGACAGATAATTATTAATGAACCATTAACATTTATCTTTATACCTACGTTCTGTCTGGATTGCGGTTAAAGAGCAAGTTCGTGCGATCCAGTCTTGCATACTTTTTGTCTGCATCAAATTAAAGTGGGAACCATTATTTATAATATACCCAGCTATAACGGCTTTTCCATTGATTCTGTTCTCAATAGATTTCTTAAAATTTTATATGTTTTGCTTTTATCACCTTCTTTTAAATTTGTTTAAATATTGAAAAAAAGTGAAAGGGGGATATTCTATAATTAACTCATGGCAATTCGAAAATAGAAAACTGCAGAATATTCAAAAACAGTCAAAGGTCAACAATTATTATGCAAAACAGTGAAATCAACCAAACAAGAATTAGTTTAACCAAGTTAACTAAAGATTTTTCAAAAACTTAAGATATATTATATATCAAGATTGAAGCACTTTATGACTTGATCGTGACTCTTCTCAGTAAGGATTATTTACTTAGTTCTTCTTCTTCATCCATTCTAAAGGTGCGAGTACTTTTGTTCGTAAATTAAAGTAAATTAAATTAGTTAGTAAATTAAGTTAATAGAATGAACGTCCGACGAATTCCATGCGACTGTCAAATTCGTGTAATTTGAAGATTTTTATATTTTGCTTCAATAGAGGTATCGAAAAAATTATTTTCATCAAAATTTCGACCACTCTTAGGGGTGATCTTGTAAAGTGCAATGGTCTTTGTGGGAAATCTTATCACCCCATTTGCATCGGGCTCCCCAAAAGGTCACTTGTATACGTAAAAGAATACTTAAATCACTTTTTCTTTTACTGTGATAGTTGTAGAGAAACTTCGCTGTCACATATCTTACAAGCCATTCAGTACCAAAATAATTTGGTTAAAGACATAGTGTCCGAAAATAAACAATTCCATAAAAACATTTTAAGCCAACTCCAAAAAACTGATGAATTCGCGAAATCTAACGAAGAACTCTTCAACTTTCTTGAGTCATCTAATAAAACAATTTCTTCTAGACTCACATCAATTGAGACCCAACTCGCGGATTTAAAAGACACAGTGACAAGTTATAATTGTGATGAAGTTATTACCAGCCGCTTTGAATCTTTTAAAATAAGACATAAAAACAATGTTCAATGCCTTCTTCGCTACGAATTCTCTCATAACAGTGACAGAAAACTTAAATTCTCTTCGCTCTGACCTTGAGTGTCATTTTCAGACCTCATCAAAAATCACGATACCCGGTCTTCGTCAACCTCTGGCCCTTCTTGAAGATGCTGTGGGTTCAATGTACTCTATTGGTAATGAAATACTAGAAACCCGAATTAATGTTGCCCAACTTACCGAGGAATTAAAAACCACATCCTGTAAAATCGACGGGATATCCAACCAACTCCAACCTGTCCCTTATTCTTACAACAGATCAATCTTATCTGAAATTCTGGATACCAACTCTTCTCAACCACCTCTTCATCAACCATCCCAGTTAGCTCTTACAGCAATTTCGTCGCGCCAACATCATCCTGCTCTCACTGCTGCTCCGCCACAACTATCTGCATGTCAACCACTTTTAATTGCGCCTTCTTCTCCTGCTCCAACACCAACATCGATCTTCGAATCGTCTTTATCCCCTCAAAGCAAAGAACCAAAATCCTCATCGCTTCCGGTTCCTGCGCCTGCATCTGTGATTAATAAACTTGGCACTCTATGGTCGATAACTGAATGGAACCTTAGACTAAGTAAGCTCAGTGATGCCAATAGTACGCCATTTTATTTGAACAACACTCCTCGGAACACTAACAGGAGATGGATTCAAAACCTATTTATGAAAAATTTCGCCATCTCTGGGATCAAAAGTAAACGTGTTTCTACTAGAAGTTACAAAATATTTATCCCCACTAAATACGAATGGATTTTTTATCGTCCTGGTGAAAAAATACAACTAGGTGCCATGAAGATTTCCAAATGGATTGATAACCCGTCTCCTAAACAAAATCCAGTGAAAGCCAAAACAACCCCTGAAAGTCAACAATCAATGAGGATCAACAGACACCTTAGACCCAACACACATCGGCCAGATTCCAATTGGAGTTTTAAAATGGGTATTCTCCCTAACTTTTCCCATTCTAGTTTTCAGAATAATATAAGTAAAAACCTCCAAAACAATAAAAATAATGTAAACAATTCTTACCCCTTTCCTTACCAATCCCGCACGACCTCTTACTCTGAAGTCAAGTCCCCTAGCACTCCAGCTCCATCGAAACCCCAGAATAAACGAGTCTCATTTAACCTTACTCCAACCATTTTTTCATCTCCTTTCCCAGCCCCCACTATAAATGCACTTCCTACTTTCGACCTTAGATCTGGAGCAAAATACCCTAATTTCATTAGTTCCCATGTTCTTAATCCTTCACCAACCTCTGACATAAACAGCCAAACATCCCGTTCAGTTACATCCAACTCTTCTTCATACTCTCCCCCGACTTACTCAACTTCAACTCTCTTTGCAACCCCCTCAACAACAACTACGCCCGTACCTCACCCTACTCAACCTTTTATTGATCCTCTTTTTCCACCTACAGTAAAGCTAACTCAACAAACCTCTGACTCCACAGATTGTCGTTATGCTCTCTCAAGATTAAGGGATAGAAAAATATACGAGAATATCCGCATTTTACTGGCTTATCTTCATGATAAACCAGATTCGGTTTGCTACGAAGGCAAAACAAAAACAAGCGTCATGGTTTCAATTCAACAAGAAGGCCTCCCTACAGATATATCCAGTCTCATGAATATTTATACACTGAAAAAACGAGCGTACGTTAAAACAATAAATACCTGTACATTAAATGCAGTTTATTGTTTCAACGTACAAAAACATTGTCTCAACGTATTTGTTCATCAAAAACTGATTGCGTTTAATGGTGAGAACATTGATTCAATAAAAACGCGTTCATTAATCGCTTCCCATACAAAATAATGGCAACAGTTTTTGATGTTTGTGTTTAATGAGAGCATTCATTAACCAATGTTTTGAATTCATAACAAAAATGCTAGATTTGTGTGATGATTCAATGAACACTTACATTGTTTAATGAAAATTTTGAACATTAAGTTCAAAATCAGGGCGTTCATTGTATCAACAAACCAGTTCATTATTTAATGAAAAAATTACATTATTTTCGAGAAAAAAATATAGTAATAATTAAAAATAATACAATATTTTTGTTTGAGTGGTACATTGATTAATGAACGCCTACATTGTTTTATAGAAATGTTGTGCATTTATTTCAAAATGAGAGCATTCATTGTTTTAAGGAACCGGTTCATTATTTAATGAAAAATAAACATTATTTTCATGACGAAAAATTATCATTTAATGAAAATAATACATAATTTTTTCTTTCGTCGTACATTGATCAATGAACGCATACATTGTTTTAAGGAAATGTTGTGCATTAATTCCAAAATCAGAGCGTTCATTGTTTAAAGGAACCAGTTCATTATTTAATGAAAAATTTACATTATTTTCATGACGAAAAATTATCATTCAATGAAAATAATACATTATTTTTTCTTTCGTCGTACATTGATTAATGAACGCATACATTGTTTTATGGAAATGTTGTGCATTAATTCCAAAATCAGAGCGTTCATTGTTTAAAGGAACCAGTTCATTATTTAATGCAAAATTTACATTATTTTCATGACGAAAAATTATCATTTAATGAAAAAAATACATTATTTTTTCTTTCGTCGTACATTGATTAATGAACGCATACATTGTTTTATGGAAATGTTGTGCATTAATTCCAAAATCAGAGCGTTCATTGTTTAAAGGAACCAGTTCATTATTTAATGAAAAATTTACATTATTTTCATGACGAAAAATTATCATTTAATGAAAAAAATACATTATTTTTTCTTTCGTCGTACATTGATTAATGAACGCATATATTGTTTTATGGAAATGTTGTGCATTAATTCCAAAATCAGAGCGTTCATTGTTTAAAGGAACCAGTTCATTATTTAATGAAAAATTTACATTATTTTCATGACGAAAAATTATCATTTAATGAAAAAAATACATTATTTTTTCTTTCGTCGTACATTGATTAAAGAACGCATACATTTGTTTAATTGTTCTAAAGGGTTTTCCAATAAGAGGTGTTATTTTGATATTCAAAGAAAAATGGCATTTTTTGAGATAAATGATCGGATGTTTATTTCATTATATAGAAGAAGGTATGCCGTTAATAATGGAACACAACATCAGCCAAATGGCCGCCACGACCACACTTACAGGACCATATCCTTTTCATGAAATTTTCCATAACCAAATCGCAAAGTGGCTGCCCTATGTCCTCGATAGCCTCACGAATTCCATCTTTGAGGTCTTGAATCGACGCTGGGCTGTTGGCATAGACCTTATCATTCACGTGGCCCCAAAGGAAGAAGTCGCAAGGTGTTAAAGGTCTACGCCAACAGCCCAGCGTCGATTCAAGACCTCAAAGATGGAATTCGTGAGGCTATCGAGGACATAGGGCAGCCACTTTGCGATTTGGTTATGGAAAATTTCATGAAAAGGATATGGTCCTGTAAGCGTGGTCGTGGCGGCCATTTGGCTGATGTTGTGTTCCATTATTAACGGCATACCTTCTTCTATATAATGAAATAAACATCCGATCATTTATCTCAAAAAATCCCATTTTTCTTTGAATATCAAAATAACACCTCTTATTGGAAAACCCATACATTAGTTCCAAAAGCAGAGCGTTCATTGTTTTATCAATTAATTAATTTCTATCTCAATGTAGTAAATAAGCTTGATTGTTTAAAGTATTATTTATAGCCAATTTACTTGTTTATGCCTTGTTACTTCCATAATATTGAAGTTACGACCAAATTGCATTCGATAAATCACCTAAATTGCACTGTGTAGTTTCACGATTTTTTCTATAAAGTCGATGGAAGAAAGTTCTAATGCCTATAAAATTTATATTTTTAACCATTTTCCATTATTTTGGGTCAAAAGTTCAACCAAATTTAAGTTACGGCAAAAATGCGTTTCAATATTTTTTTCGATATTTTATTTGACATTTATTTCAATGTCATATTTTTTCCTATTTAGTTGAAATAAATTAGCTAAAACGCATAAAATGTCTATATTTATAACCAAATTCTGTGTTTATGTCTTGTTACTTCCATAATATTGAAGTTACGACCGATATTTTATTTGACATTTATTTCAATGTCATATTTATTCCTATTTAGTTGAAATAATTAGCTAAAACGCATGAAATGCTTATATTTATAACTAAATTCTTTGTCTTGTCTTGTTACTTCCATAATATTGAAGTTACGTTCAAAATTGCATTCGATAAATCACCTAAATTGCACTGTGTAATTTCACGATTTTTTCTATAAAGTCGATCGAAGAAAGTTCTAGTGCCTATAAAATTTATATTTTTAACCATTTTCCATTATTTTGGGTCAAAAGTTCAACACAATTTAAGTTACGGCAAAAATGCGTTTCGATATTTTTTTCGATATTTTATTTGACATTTATTTCAATGTCATATTTTTTCCTATTTAGTTGAAATAAATTAGCTAAAACGCATAAAATGTCTATATTTATAACCAAATTCTGTGTTTATGTCTTGTTACTTCCATAATATTGAAGTTACGACCGATATTTTATTTGACATTTATTTCAATGTCATATTTATTCCTATTTAGTTGAAATAATTAGCTAAAACGCATGAAATGCTTATATTTATAACTAAATTCTTTGTCTTGTCTTGTTACTTCCATAATATTGAAGTTACGTTCAAAATTGCATTCGATAAATCACCTAAATTGCACTGTGTAATTTCACGATTTTTTCTATAAAGTCGATCGAAGAAAGTTCTAGTGCCTATAAAATTTATATTTTTAACCATTTTCCATTATTTTGGGTCAAAAGTTCAACACAATTTAAGTTACGGCAAAAATGCGTTTCGATATTTTTTTCGATATTTTATTTGACATTTATTTCAATGTCATATTTTTTCCTATTTAGTTGAAATAAATTAGCTAAAACGCATAAAATGTCTATATTTATAACCAAATTCTGTGTTTATGTCTTGTTACTTCCATAATATTGAAGTTACGACCGATATTTTATTTGACATTTATTTCAATGTCATATTTATTCCTATTTAGTTGAAATAATTAGCTAAAACGCATGAAATGCTTATATTTATAACTAAATTCTTTGTCTTGTCTTGTTACTTCCATAATATTGAAGTTACGTTCAAAATTGCATTCGATAAATCACCTAAATTGCACTGTGTAATTTCACGATTTTTTCTATAAAGTCGATCGAAGAAAGTTCTAGTGCCTATAAAATTTATATTTTTAACCATTTTCCATTATTTTGGGTCAAAAGTTCAACACAATTTAAGTTACGGCAAAAATGCGTTTCGATATTTTTTTCGATATTTTATTTGACATTTATTTCAATGTCATATTTTTTCCTATTTAGTTGAAATAAATTAGCTAAAACGCATAAAATGTCTCTATTTATAACCAAATTCTGTGTTTATGTCTTGTTACTTCCATAATATTGAAGTTACGACCGATATTTTATTTGACATTTATTTCAATGTCATATTTATTCCTATTTAGTTGAAATAACTAGCTAAAACGCATGAAATGTTTTTATTTATAGCCAAATTCTTTGTTTTGTCTTGTTACTTCCATAATAAGTTACGACCAAAATCGCATTCGATAAATCACCTTAATTGCAAAACAATATTTTGATGTCATATTTGTAATGAAAAAATTTCCTTAATTGACTAATCAAAACATCAAAATCATGTTAGAGTTCATTAAACAATTACGGAAGCTTGTACATTCTTGTACCTTAGAGGATATATAATATGGAGTGCTCGTTTTTATTCGAATATGAAGCTTTCATAGGCGTCGCTGATCAAGTTTCGGTAAGTTAAAGGCACTCAGTCCCCTAAGACTTTTTCTTACCGAAAGTGAAAGAGCGCCCCCTATCTAGGCTTCAAGCATTACAATGCATTAGTGCCTGACTACATGGGTCGTTTTACTGAAGAGCGCATCGGTGAGACTGGTGGATTTTATGTGCGTAAAAAAGAGAAGGTAGATTCCACCCAAATTTCACCGATGCGCCAGTTTCATTTAATATTTTCGGATTCAGCATGAAAGGTGTGAGTGAGATACATATGGATTTTAAGGGTGTGAGATAGGGAAGTGGAGATTGAAATGAAGGGATTTTTCTTCAACGTGTAATCACGAGTTCAGTAAAACCACCTTCAGTAAAAAGACACATGTAATCAGGCACTTAGGGGTAGAAACGAGCACTCCATATTATATTTCCTCTAAGTCTTGTACTTACTCTTTAATAATGTACATGTTCATTAAACGATGGATAATATTAATCATTCTTCCCAACATATTAATGAACATACTTCATTACTTAACGTAAACATATATTAAAACAATTACAAATTAATTAAAAAATGAATTGTTCATTAAACAACGAAAAAACTACAGTGAACAATCGTAATTTTGCATTAAACTACGAAGAGTTACATTAAAATCCAACATTTTTTCGAAAAATTGAAAAAGTTAGTGACGGCCTAACATCGCTATATAGTTCCAAAAAATATCGATTTTTCGATAAAATAAAGATGTGAAACCATCTCTATAATCTAATTCAGTCAGTTGTCAAATACTTCCATTACACGCGCTAATAGTTTTTCGGTGGCCATTTTAAATTGTGGTAATTTTATTTTAATGAGTTTTTTTAGTGAGATTGAAGAAGCAACATCCAGGAGCGTCCGGAATACTTTTGAAATTAATAAATTTAAGATAATTTCAGATTTTCAAAGTATTCCGGACGCGTCTGGACGTGTGAAAACAAATTTTTGTGTCTAGCCACGCGGTTTCGCAGATGATATCTAATTCAGTCAGTTGTCAAATACTTCCATTACACGCGCTAATAATTTTTGGTGGCCATTTTAAATTGTGGTAATTTTATTTTAATGAGTTTTTTTTAGTGAGATTGAAGAAGTAACATCCAGGAGCGTCCGGAATACTTTTGAAATCTGAAATTATCTTAAATTTATTAATTTCAAAAGTATTCCGGACGCTCCTGGATGTTGCTTCTTCAACAACGTCTAGCCACGCGGTTTCGCAGATGAAATTTGGGTAAGATTCTTATGAATATATTCATTTCAATATTGTTTAAAAATGAAAAATATGCATCGCACAGAAGCGAATTCTTCTGAAAACAAATCCAGGAATATTTTTCACTTAACTACGCATAAACCTCTCAGTGACATAGAGAACTTTAAGAAGAATTGCGGGCGCTTCTGGACGAGCGATGGTACGAGCCGACCACAGATAATGTTTCTTTTCACAAGCAAATTCAAGAAGCGTCATCCAGAAGCATCCGCAATGTTTCTGAAACTATATTAAGTCAGCATCGTCCAGAAGCGCCCGGAATCCTTCTGAAAACAAATTCAGGAATACCTATTTTTGACTATAGGTGTGAAACCATCTCTACCATCTAATTCAGTCAGTTGTCAAATACTTCCATTACACGCGCTTATAACTTTTCGGTGGTCATTTTAAATTGTGGTAATTTTATTTTAGTTAGTTTTTTTAGTGAGATTGAAGAAGCAACATCCAGGGGCGTCCGGAATACTTTTGAAATTAATAAATTTAAGAAAGTTTCAGATTTTCAAAGTATTCCGGACGCCTCCGGACGTGTCAAAACAAATTTTTGTATCTAGCCAAGCGGTTTCACAGATGAAATTTGGGTAAGATTCTTATGAATATATTCATTTCAATATTGTTTAAAAATGAAAAATATGCATCGCACAGAAGCGAATTCTTCTGAAAACAAATCCAGGAATATTTTTCACTTAACTACGCATAAACCTCTCAGTGACATAGAGAACTTTAAGAAGAATTGCGGGCGCTTCTGGACGAGCGATGGTACGAGCCGACCACAGATAATGTTTCTTTTCACAAGCAAATTCAAGAAGCGTCATCCAGAAGCATCCGCAATGTTTCTGAAACTATATTAAGTCAGCATCGTCCAGAAGCGCCCGGAATCCTTCTGAAAACAAATTCAGGAATACCTATTTTTAACTATAGATGTGAAACCATCTCTACCATCTAATTCAGTCAGTTGTCAAATAGCTACTTCCATATACACGCTTATAATTTTTCGGTGGCCATTTTAAATTGTGGTAATTTTATTTTAAAACGTAGTTAGTTTTTTTAGAGCCGTTTGCTGATACGAAACTTAAATATTTATGTTCTACTTAAAACGTTTGTGTTTTACTTTTTCCTCAGCGTAAACTGTCACATAAGCTCTTATGTTGAACATAAATCCTTAAGTTTCGTTTCAGCAAATGGGCCTTAGTGAGATTCAATAAGCAACATCCAGAAGCGTCTGGAATATTTTTGAAATTAAATCTTTAAGAAAGTTTCAGATTTTTAAAGCATTCCGGGCGAATATGGACAAGCGAAAATCGTCATGTGCGTTGTGCATTGTGCTAAACAAAATTTCTGTGTCTGGCCACGGGTACTTCGCAGGTGAAATTTGGATAAGAATCTTATGTTTCAATTTGTTTTAAAAATAAAAAAGATCCATCCTGAATCATAATTTTATCCTCAAATATTGAGATTTGAGTGAATTCATCAAAAAGCAAAACTCGGTGATTAATGTAACAACTCATCATTTGATTTAAAAGTTTATGAAATGATTAATCTTCTAACTAAATTAATGAATATAATGCATTACTTAACGTAAAACAAATTCAAAACAATAATAAAATTATTAAATAATGGATTTTTCACTAAGCAACGCACAAATAACATTAAACCAACGAATTTTTGCATTAAATTATGGAAAATAACATTAAAAGCCAAGCGTCCCTCGCAAGACGCGTGTTAATTCAGACATTGTATTCATTTGTTAAGTGGTTTTTGTTGAGTGCGGTACTTAAAAAATGATATTTAGTAAAAAATCTCAAATTTAAACGCAAAAATCTGTAATAATAGTTAGTTTTTATCAAATTTACTGGCCAAACATTTAATTTACTATTATAAACTTCTAGCTGGTGGAATTTTGGTAAGATACACTTAATTTCTTAGTTTTAATTTTTCTAAAGTGAAACATATTTATCCCAGCCCTCTGTTTTTGTGAAGTTTGTGGTCATTCGTTACATTTATTCGAGGATATTCTCATTAGGTAATATAATTTCGGGAAGATTCTTATTTTCTCAAACTAATAAAAGTAGGTACAGTTTCAGATTTTTTGTTTAAATTCGTCAAACACAAAGCTTGTTGATTAACGTACAACACATCATTTAATGTAAAAGTTCATGAAACAATAAACATTCTTACTAAATTGATGAAAATAATGCATTACTTAACGTAAAAAAAAATCAAAACAATAATATAATTATTAAATAATGGATTTTTCATCAAGCAACGCACAAATAACATTAAACCAACGAATTTTTGCATTAAATTATGGAAAATAACATTAAAAGCCAAGCGTCCCTCGCAAGACGCGTGTTAATTCAGACATTGTATTCATTTGTTAAGTGGTTTTTGTTGAGTGCGGTACTTAAAAAATGATATTTAGTAAAAAATCTCAAATTTAAACGCAAAAATCTGTAATAATAGTTAGTTTTTATCAAATTTACTGGCCAAACATTTAATTTACTATTATAAACTTCTAGCTGGTGGAATTTTGGTAAGATACACTTAATTTCTTAGTTTTAATTTTTCTAAAGTGAAACATATTTATCCCAGCCCTCTGTTTTTGTGAAGTTTGTGGTCATTCGTTACATTTATTCGAGGATATTCTCATTAGGTAATATAATTTCGGGAAGATTCTTATTTTCTCAAACTAATAAAAGTAGGTACAGTTTCAGATTTTTTGTTTAAATTCGTCAAACACAAAGCTTGTTGATTAACGTACAACACATCATTTAATGTAAAAGTTCATGAAACAATAAACATTCTTACTAAATTGATGAAAATAATGCATTACTTAACGTAAAAAAAAATCAAAACAATAATATAATTATTAAATAATGGATTTTTCATCAAGCAACGCACAAATAACATTAAACCAACGAATTTTTGCATTAAATTATGGAAAATAACATTAAAAGCCAAGCGTCCCTCGCAAGACGCGTGTTAATTCAGACATTGTATTCATTTGTTAAGTGGTTTTTGTTGAGTGCGGTACTTAAAAAATGATATTTAGTAAAAAATCTCAAATTTAAACGCAAAAATCTGTAATAATAGTTAGTTTTTATCAAATTTACAGGCCAAACATTTAATTTACTATTATAAACTTCCAATTTGTGATATTTCAGTAAGATATTCACTTAAATTTCTAAATTTTGATTTTCAAGAGAGATTCATATTTATCGCAGCCTTTTATTTTTGTGAAGTTTATGGTTCGAAGATTTTTCTTTAGTAACAATTTCGGAAATATTCTTATATTCTCAAACTAATACAAGCTGGTATAGTTTCAGATTATTTGTTAAGTAGTTTTTGTTGAGTGCGGTAGCTGAAACTTTATATTAAGTAAAAAAATAAATTTTAAACGCGAAAATCTATCATAATAGTTAATAGTTACATATTTCCTTTTTTTTGCAATTAATTTCTTAATTTTGTTAATTTTTTTAAAGCAAGCTCTGTTTAATGAAGAAAAACTTGAACCGAAAAGATCAAAACAACACAAGTGTTTGAAAACTGCCAGAACAAGAAAAAATAAAAAAGTACAGCTTCTTATTTTATGAGGTTGACTACAACCTATCAGCTGTGAGAATTCAAAACTAAAATTTGTTATATTAAAATTTGTTTACAATAATTTTCGAACTGAGTTTATATATACATATATACTTTTTGGATATTTTTTTGTTTTCTTCTTTTTTATAAATCCAAAAATCGTATATATATGTATTTCTTTGATTTAAATTTAAAGCATTTCTATTTGCCAAACACTAAAATCAGCTGAGCTTTAAAATTTCTCATTCACTTGTTCTACCCTAAAAGCAGGTAAAGATTATTGGGAACAACTTCATAAACAGATAATGACCTAATGTAGAACAGTTTATGACAAGGTTTTTACTCATAGTTGGTACACGCAATGCTGTACCTGATCTTTTCTGTGCATGAACAGATTCAACCCACCTACATATTTATCTTAGCCTTTTGTTTTTGTGAAGTCTGTTTATATTTGTATGTATTAGAAGATAGTACCTTTTGGAACAAAACATAAAACATGGCTGTTTATAAAATTCGATCACTATAGCAATATTTTGTAATGCTTTTAAAAGAACTCCAATGGGAACTGTTAATAATAATGTAAAATTTTTTAGATACACCATGATCTGTTACGTATGTAAAAAAAATTTTCAAACCATTGAACTTCTTATACTTCATTTTAAAAGGATTCATGATCTTAAAACAAGGAGCACATTTAGGTGCATTGAAAACTCTTGTTATCAGGTATTTCAAGATTTGGGAAGCTTCAAAAGACATGCAATACGAAAACATGCATGCAAAGCGGAAAATGAATTTGAAATACCTAGAAACGAACTTGAAATTACTGATAAATCGAATTGTACTTTTTCCGAAATACACAATGAAGGAGTTTATGGAAAAGTATACGAACATTTTCCGAAAGAGTACAATCTCACACTTGAGTTAGATAATTTTTTAAAATCAGCATTAAAATTATCATTAAAATTGCATTCGAATAACAATTTCAATAGAAAAGATGTATACGAAATACAAAATAGCGTGAAAGAGTGCATCACAGATCCACTTTTAGAACTATTCAAAACATTTTCCACACACAAATTGAATACAATTTGTCCAGAATTACATAACGAAATTATAAATATAGTATCAGAATGCAGAAATCCATTTAAAAATTGTAATACTGATCACTTATTATTTAAATGGCTTAAAAATAACCAATATTTAGAGGACACCAAAGAATTTACCATAGACAGAGCAATCGATAAAGTTTTCCATAAAGGTACTCTTGTGTATGATGAAAAAAATATTACTGGCGTTTGTATGCCACTGCGCTTTCAGTTTTGTAAAATATTTGAACAAAAAGGTTACTTAAACGATGTTCTAGAAACTATGAACAGGTATCAGAAGGATTCTCGAGTTTCCAATTTTGTTCAAGGAGAATTATGGAAACAAAAAACTAAACTATATCCTGAGAGAAAAATTATTCCCTATTTTCTATATAATGACGAATTTGAAATTAACAATCCTTTAGGATCTCATAGTGGGCAACATTCTGTAAGTAATATATATTACTCTTTTCCATGCCTGCCTAGAAAGGAATCAAAGCTGGAAAATATATATTTAGGAGCAGTCATTAAATCAAAGGACGTGAAATTATTTGGGAATGAAAAATGTTGGAAAAATTTAATTGAAACCATATTGGATCTAGAAGTAAATGGCATTGACATTATAAACGAAGATGGTACCCAGCATGTACATTTCATTTTAGGATTGATACTGGGAGACAATTTGGGTCTTAATTCATTTTTAAACTTTAATAGATCATTTGTGAGCAATAGTTTTTGCAGGTTTTGCAAAATGCATAAACTTGAAACTCATGTTGCAAGCGCGGAAAAAGAAAATTTAATGCGTAATCGAATAAACTATGCGGAAGATATTGAAGCTGACGAAGCTTCAGAAAGTGGAATCAGGAGAGAATCATTATTGAATACAATACCATCTTTCCATGTTGCAGAGAACTATAGCGTTGATGTCATGCATGATCTTTTTGAGGGAGTTTGCCACTACAATATATGTCACGCGATTATTTATTTCACACAAACAGCCAAATATTTTACCCTTGCAATTTTAAACTCAAGAAAGCAAAACTTTGATTATGGTCCTATTGAAATTGAAAACGTCTCAGGGGAAATAACAACAGCTCATTTAACAAAAAAACATTTAAAAATGTCAGCAAGGGAAATGAAAACATTTATGTATTGCTTTCCAATTATGGTTGGCGATTATGTTCCTCACGATGATTGTGTTTGGAAGTTTCTTATCAATTTCTTTGAAATAATTGACATGATCCTTTGCTTTGAAGTTAACTCAGATTATGTATCTATTCTTAAAACCAAAATCAAAACACATAACGAAGAATATGTTCAGCTTTTTAATGATACACTCAAACCAAAACACCACAACCTCATTCATTATCCAACTGTTATCAAAATGTCTGGACCTCTTAAATCTTTTTGGTGTTTCAAATACGAGGCCAAGCATAGGCAATTCAAAGTATATTCGAATGCTACAACATCACGTAAAAATATTTGCGTCACATTGGCTAAGAAGTATCAGCTTCAATTTGCTTTTTCGTTAATGGAGTCCAAGAGCAATGATAATTCGGGAATTTCATTTAAGAAATCAGATAAAACATTAAGTTCCTACAACAATATTATCTGCACAATGTTAAAAATGAGTAACGAATCTATACAATCTTATCATCAGGTCCAGTTTAACGGATATCAATATAAAGATGGATTTTACATAGCTGTTTTAAAAAACGACATTGAATTATATATCATTTTAAATATTTTTCGTACTGATAATTCTGGAATTTTATTATTTTGTCAGAAACTAAATTTTATACAATTCAATCCACATTTTGCGGCATATGATATTTCTACAAATTCATTTGGAGATTTTTCAATAATCGATATATATGATATTTTAGGACCTCCTGTCACACTTATTAAAACCGCGAGAGGAAAAAACATGCTGCGAATTAAAGATTGTTACTACCCAGGAAATATATAACTTCTGTCTTTATTTTGTATTACTTCCAAAAGATCTAAACGTAAATTATGGAAACAGAGGCAGAGCAAGATTCTTTTTATCAACTCAAGCAAATCGATGGAGTTGAAGTTAATGTGGGAGAATCTGATGAAGTTGAAGGTGCCAGTGAAGACATCATAATAATAAATGTTCCCAATGATGATACCAATACAGAAACGATCAGCCATGTATCTGAAGCATCAGATTTTCTACAGCACGCCCTTGATATACAGAAAGCAGAGTTGGTATCATTGCTGAATAGTTGGGGAATGAACTGCTTGGCTGATGTGTTAATAGGTAAGTAGATTGTTTTCTTATAAATACTTTGTTTATATATGTATGCACATATACGAACATATACATATATCTATCTCTTAAATATTATGCCAACACTTGTTTAAATGTTCCATGATATTTTTTAACGTAGTTTCCTATAATCCCAAGTATCATTTTTGGTCTCATAAGAAGCTTCAAGAGTTTAAATAGACTAATGTAAGGGAGCTTAAATTAATCTTAAAGAATACTTATAGATTGTTTAAACACTGTTAAAAGCGTTAAATGGCCTAGTTATGGGAGGCTCTCACATCAACTTTGTTTTGCTGTGAGAATGCGTCTCTTGTAATGAGATTCGCTCAAAAGAGAACAAAGCACACATTTGTATACTTTAAAAAGTTATATATATCTTTCTCATTCAGCATTTTCTCAGAGAGTGTGTATGTCTTATGTCAGACAAACTGATAGATTTGTGTGAGAATTTATTTTGTAAGTCAATCAATTGTTATTGTGCTATATAATGGCGAAACAATATATATGTATTTATTATTTTTCACATATGGGAACCAACAATTATATGCCGTTGAAAATGTATCTACTAATTTGAACTTTTGTCTCGAAAAACAACAACGCAATTATTGTCTTTATAATTTTCGAACATTTATCGTCTCATTAGCATCCTATTGTAAAGCTTTTGTCATTTCAACTCCCGGTATTCTTGATATAATAGGTATTATACTCAGATCCTGTAAGGGTTTTCATAGAAGTATAAAATGACTAAAACTCTTATAAATATATGTGTTGTTATGCGATCATGAAGTCTACGAATATATGTTTAGACCTGAATTTTCACAAAATTATTCTTATACGACTATAAGTTTATAAAATCCTATTCCAAGCAGAGAAATTAATTTAGGTATAAGAGAAAAGTGTTTAACTCTTAAAATAAAAAGCTATGAGACCATTTTAAGTTTCACAACAAGATAATTAGGTTTATGTATAGCAATGGGATATACAAAAGTCTTAAGCGAGTTTTTTTTCAGATTTCGAGTGCTTAGGTCTTGAGAGTTTGTTAGTTGGGATATTTATTTCAAACATCTGAATTTAGTTTAAATACGAAATCCATCCCAGTTTTTTGCTATTCGCTTCTATATCTATAGCAATTGCAATAGTATAAATACAATATGTTTTTATTTACATTATCTTTGTATTATAGGAAAAGAAGTATGGGTATCCGTTCTCAAAGTAATAAAGTTATGGCACATTCCAATGATTTTAGAAGTTTTTCCTGATGGAATCAAAATAATGTTTGAAGATCAATTGGAAAAGTGGAGAAACTCCATCGGTTTGCCTCTTGCACACAACTTCGGTATTCAAAATACCATGTTACTATCGACACCGGTTAGCAGAAGCAGTACTCCATACTCGTCACCGAATATTAATTACAGCTCAAATAATTCATCAATATCTTCACCAACATCTAGTACAATTAAAAATAGAATAACACTGAGCGAAATCCTGAATAATACCACAAAAGGTAAATTATTAACAGAGTTTTATGAAAAGAAACAAAAATTTGGAGAAGAACAAAGGACAATGCTAGTAAATGCGATTGCCTTTTATTTTGAAGAACAAAATGTAAGGCTGGACTTAAGAACAAGTTATCAAATCGAGCAGGAAATCGTTGAACGATTTCCAACGGAAATGCTGGTAAAGCAATAGAACTTTTTTTTTTATTTTAGAAAAAAAAAATATTTTATCCTTCATATAAGCGGTTTTTTAGAAAGTGAAATGAGTCCAATAATTTTTTTTATAAAATTTAACACAATTGAAATCTTAAATTTTCTAAAACACTAAAAATATAGAACACCATCGGGATTTAAACATTTGAATATTAAACTTAAATAGTACACTATATGCATGTATGTATGTAGGTATGTAATATTTTGAAAGAAATCATTATAGATATTTGTTTTAATACTTTATACAATTAATATTATTAGATACATTTTACACTGAAAATTCATTTCCTGTATGCAGTATGTTTCATCTTTTAGGGCTAAAAGACAATTCATTTTCTTCGGCAATTTTAATTATTACATACATAATTTAACATGTCTATAGACTTAAAAGCGTCCTCTGAAGTTTTACAGTATTTTTAAACTTATTCAAATGAAAACTCTTAAATATATAAAAATGGACTTATTCCCCTTTCAAACAACGACTCATATAATTTGGGAGCGAACAAGAAAAGAACGATTAAAGTTAATTTATTTTTACAAATCGAAAACTTTTTAGAGCATTTAAGTTAAGTTTGTTAGACAAAAGTAGGTACCTACTTTTAAGTCAGATAAAAAAAATAAAACTTTAATTGTGCGCCCACATCCCGCAACCTTAATTATAAATATAAATAGGGTTGGTTCTCTTAATTCAGTTCTTTGAACTAAAATCGTTCTTTTCTATTTAACTTCTTTATTTCAAGACTTTAAATTATTTAGTTTGAATAATACCAAAAATGTTATATTATCCATGCTGCTTGATAGGAATACTATAGAACATGCAAGAGGGGAAAAATTTACAATAAATTCAGCAACCTTAAAACCTGTTTAAGAACAACTGCATCAAGCCCTAGCCCATTGAGTTCAGAATTAAACGAAAAGTCTAAGGAGAATGTACTTCGTAAGTCCAATTTATTTTAGGCTTTCTTTTTTTATTATAACTACAGAACTATACACTTAAATTAATAATTTGAGTTGTGTTTTCAACAAAGTAAAAAACTGGATGTGGTTCAGTTGAACATACAAACACAGATACAAACAATAATTTTTCGAAACAACTACATATCGCATAAGATCATTTGCAACATCTTCAGCAAAGGTCAGAGTGCGTGCAGCCTTTCATTATTGCTATTGGGGAGTCAAAAACTAACTTTAAAGATCTTTGCATTTATTTTGATGGGGTTAAGTTTTCTTTTAAATGCTGTATTTGGGCAAAAGACATTTGCTTGAACATTTTTCAGCTTTTTAACCTTGAATATCCCTTAACTTGATCAACTTTCTGAGCATTTACTCAAACTTTTTTCTCTTAATTAAATTTATTACAAGATTTTCAAAAGATCAAATGTAAGTTTTCAAAATTCAAAATAATAATAATAAACCTGTTTAAATATTGTCTCCATCGTTTCAAACTACAAATTTTTTTTAAGGTTTTAAATGTTAACTTCACTTTTCGAACCACTTGTGTCTCTTTTAAGCTATACATTATAGCATTACAACCATTAAACAAAACATTATGAAACTTATATTTAGTGACACAGATCCCATTGTTATTTCGCTTGAACATCAAATATTTTCAGTTCCAGAAGCAAATGCTGAAGAGTGCATAAAATCCTTGAAATTTGACAACTTAACTTCGGAAGAATTCGATAGATATTGGCAGGCCTGCACAAAATATCGATTAAGCGAATTGCGAACCTCCAGTTCAACGCAGGAAACGTTAGAAAAATGGCCGTATTATAAAATGCCCCAAGGTCATAGATTGGTAAGATTAATAGAATTAAATAAACTTACGTAACTAGTTTAAAAAGCTGTTGATTTTATTATTTGGTTTATTATTTATTTTTGGGATGACCAGTTTATCTTTATCCTATCAATATACGTTCTCCTATCACTTTAAACGTTCCTTAGAACAGATATTTAAAAATTTGCTATAATAATAAAATATATTGATCACTAGGTTGATATGGACTTCAAAGCGTTGTTTAACACCACATATTCCGTCCTTGAAAACTGGAACGACTATTATGCGAAGATATACAACTTTTTGACTACGGAGCACCACGTAAAGGACAGAGAAACTCTTAAACTTCTCCAATCCTTAAATGACAACAACATTAATGAAAGTAAGTGGTTAAAATCTTTAATTTCATCCTATCCCATATACTTAGCCTATTCAAAAACGAATTTTTAGCTGAAATTTCGTTTAAAAAGAATTTTTATAAAAATATTATTAAAATTATCGAAGAGAAAAAATATTGTAGAAAAAAAGTCAAACACTTATTTTAATACTGGGGTTACTAGTTACTACTAGAACTAGTCAAAACCATGGTTTGACTAGTTCTAACTTTAATAGAAATCGGTTAACCATAAATCATCAACATTTATAGAATTTTCTAGAAAAATAATTTTTCGATTAACTGAGATTTTGGCTTTAATTGGTTTTAGTTTTTGTCGAATCGTAGGTTCAAAATCCATGATAAGCATACTTGCTTCTGAGCTCGTACTTAACCAAGTTACTGAGTTAGTTTCTGTAATTGAACTTAAATGAACTGAAGCAACTGAACCATTGTAAAACTAATAAATTCCTGTGAAGTTAGCAAAAGAATTGTTTAAAATTCAATAAAATTTGAGAGTTCCCGGTAGCAAACAAAGAGTTCTGAACATTTTCCTAATAACTTTTTTTTCTAACACTAATTTTTCAAAACTTATTCGCAAATTTGGGTGCCCATTGACTTAGAACCAAAAATTTTCAAAATCCAAAAATCAAAAAAAGGAGTTCTGATTAGAGTTCCCGATAGCAAACAAAGAGTTCTGAACATTTTCCTAACAACTTTTTTTTCTAACACTAATTTTTCAAAACTTATTCGCAAATTTGGGTGCCCATTGGCTTAGAACCAAAAATTTTCAAAATCCAAAAATCAAAAAAAAGGAGTTCTGATTAGAGTTCCCGATAGCAAACAAAGAGTTCTGAACATTTTCCTAACAACTTTTTTTTCTACCACTAATTTTTCAAAACTTATTTGCAAATTTAGGTGCCCATTGACTTAGAACCAAAAATTTTCAAAATCCAAAAATCAAAAAAAAGGAGTTCTGATTAGAGTTCCCGATAGCAAACAAAGAGTTCTCAACATTTTGCTAATAACTTTTTTTTCACTAATTTTTCAAAAGTTATTCGCAAATTTAGGTGCCCATTGACTTAGAACCAAAAATTTTCAAAATCCAAAAATCAAAAAAAGGAGTTCTGATTAGAGTTCCCGATAGCAAACAAAGAGTTCTGAACATTTTCCTAACAACTTTTTTTTCTAACACTAATTTTTCAAAACTTATTCGCAAATTTAGGTGCCCATTGACTTAGAACCAAAAATTTTCAAAATCCAAAAATCAAAAAAAAAGGAGTTCTGATTAGAGTTCCCGATAGATAACAAAGAGTTCTGAACATTGTCCTAATAACTTTTTTTTTTAACACTAATTTTTCAAAACTTATTCGCAAATTTGGATGCCCATTGACTTAGAACCAAAAATTTTCAAAATCCAAAAATCAAAAAAAAGGCGTTCTGATTAGAGTTCCCGATAGCAAACAAAGAGTTCTGAACATTTTCCTAACAACTTTTTTTTCTAACACTTATTTGTCAAAACTTATTCGCAAATTTAGGTGCCCATTGACTTAGAACCAAAAAACTATTGAAAAAAAGTATGAGGAACTTTAGAACTCTTTGTTTGCTACCGGGAACTCTCAAATTTTATTGAATTTTAAACAATTCTTTTGCTAACTTCACAGGACTAACTAATAACACCTATGGAATCTCATAGCCTTCATACCTTAATAGTGGTTTGCAAATTCTTTTCATATAACTTACATCACCGTGTTATAGCAAAGGCAATTTCTGGTCGAATTTTAAATTTATATGAATTTAATATTTTTTACCATAGCACTAAGGATTTATAAAGTTTCAATTCAAAGACTTTTTGATAAAAGCACACAAAACGGCTACCATATTTATGTCCGTTTTAAAAATAACTTCTTAGATTTGTTTTAATTTCATTTACATAGTTTATAGTAACTATTTATTCCTTTCTAATTTATGCCATTGTTATCATATTTTTAGATAGCAGAAATGCGATTGTCCTCACCTGTCTCCATGCATACTTGGTGCCTACCCAAAAAGTGCTTACCAAGGAAAAAAGCGGTAGGAAAAGTTTCCTTAAGTACACAATAAAAGATTCGCAAGAAGCTTTCATCTTTATCGCAACGTCCATTCAGGAGGCAGAAGATCATTTACAGCATCTTCAGCAAAGATCAGAGTGCGTGCAGCCTTTCATTATTGCTGTTGGAGAGTCAAACACTAACCTTAAAGATTTCTACGTTTATTTTGATGGGGTTAAGTTTTCTTTTAAAAGCTGCATTCGGGCTGTAGACATATGCTTTAAAATTTTTCATATTTTTAACCTTGAGTATCCTGTAGCCTGCTCAACTTTCTGGGCATTTATTCAAACTTTTTTCTTTAAATTAAAATGTAATTCAAAGTTTTCAAAAGTGCAAATATTAGTTTCAGCCATGCAAGATGATACTGTGTAATATCCCTTTGATATATTTGTTTCTTTATTTGAAACTTCAATTTTTGTTTAAATTCTTAAATGTTAACTTGACTTTTTAAATAACTTGTGTCTTTTCTCCTTTGAAACTATTTAAGTAACTCTACTACTTATAACTCTAAACAATTTAAATGCAAAAATAAACACCATAACAAGAATATATTATTATCTTTTAATTTCACGTTTTTCTCTAGTTTTGTCGTAATGACAGTTAACTGTAACTCAAAAAAAACATTATAAAACTTATCTTTAATGACACAGATAACATTGATATTTCGTTTTCTTAACAGATATTTTTGGTTCAAATGCTGAAATTACATAAAATTTGACAACTTAACTTCAGAGGAATTCGATAGATATTGGCACTAGGTTGATATGGACTTCAAAGCGTTGTTTAACACCTCCTATTTCCCCTTCGAAAACTGTGAAGGCCATTTTGCGAAGATATACATTTTTTGACATCGAAGCACCACGTTAAGGACAGAGAAACTTCAACAATCCATAAATGACAACAACCTTTCTGAAAGTAAGTGGTTAAAAATTTTAATTTCGTACCATTCGATACATTATTATTACAAAATATTCGAAGTAAAAAGGTATTGTTCGTTATTGAAATTTTAAATTAGTTAGTAAAATCTACAAAAGATTCATACACACTATTTTGATATAGGTGTTATTTGTAGTAACCATAGTTTTGACTAGTTTTAAAGGGTTCGGTTTACCATAAAACATCAACATTTATTGAATTTTCTTGAAAATAACAATAATAATAAATTAGCTGCGATTTTCATTTTAGTTGGTCACAGTTTTTGTCCAAGTCGAACTAACCCAAGTTATTGAGTAAGTTTCTGTAATTGAACTTAAAAGAACTTAAGCTATAGTAGGTATATTATATATGACTTATAATAATAACACTTATGGAATCTCATAGCATTTTAACCTCAACCGTGGCTTGCAAATACTTTTCATTTTACATATATCAACGTGTTATACATAGCAAGGGCATTTTCTAGTCCAATTTTAAAGTAATACGAATTTAATAATTTTAACTCCAACACTTAGGATTTATAAAGTTGCAATTAAAAGATATTTTGATAAAAGGATACAAAACGATGACCATATATTTGTCAGTTTTAAAAATAATTCCTTAGATTTGTTATAAGTTTATTTTCTTAATTTATATTAATTTTTTATTCTTTTCTAATAAATGCAATTATTATGATATTTTCAGATAGCAGGAATGCGATTTTCCTCAGCTGTCTTCATTGAAATGCGTCTTTGGTGCCTACCCAAAAAGTGCATACAATAGAAAAGAACAGATTCCCAAGAAGCGTTCATTTTAATCGGAACGTCCATCCAGTCATTTGCAGCATCTTCAGAAAAGACCAATAAACGTGCAGCCTTTTGTTATAGCTGTTGGACAATCAAAAAATAACCTTCAAGATTTCTAAGTTTGCTTTAAAATTTATCATCTTTTTAACCTTAAATATCCTGTAGCCTGTTCAACTATTTGGGCATTTATACAAACTATTTTCTTAAAATTAAAATGTAGTACAAAATGTTCAAAAGTTTCAGCCATTGAAGATAATAATAATATGTTATCAGTTATAATATTTTCTTCTTCATTTCAAATAAATTTTTTTTTTAATTTTCAAATATTAACTTGACTTTTCAAATTACTTGTATCTCTTCTCAAACTACTTGAATTTCTACTTCTTTAAACTCGAAACAATTTAAATGCATAAATAAAAACCCATAACAAGATAAAAACATTTTTTTTTCATTTAAACTATCTGTTTTTTGGACAAACTTTTAATTTCAGGTTTTTCTCTAGTTTTTTTCACATTTCTTTGAATTATTCCAAAATTTTCTCAAAAGAAAACTTAGGTAAGCTTTGAAACCTACTAAAAAAAAATAATTTTATTGATTGGCTTTATTTAATTAACATTTTACATTGATTAATCATTTAAACTATATTACCTACAAACATTTTCAGAGGCCAATTAATAGAATTTGTTTTTTTCAGAATTGTTTCGCAGATATGCATCAGTTGATCACACAGGTTGGATCAATAAATAGAATACATTGGTTCAATGTATAGGCGACATCAAAGCAATGCATATAAAACATTAAATAACGATTTTAATACGTTATTTAATGAAACAGATGCATTGGTTTAATGTACGGGTGACATTAAAGCAATGAATATTATACATTAAATAACGAATTGAATACGTTATTTAATGAACAAGATGCATTGGTTTAATGTATGGGGGACATTAAAGAATCAATATAATACATTAAATAATGACTTTTGTACGTTATTCAATGAACGAAATACATTGATTTAATGTATTGGTGACATTAAAGAATGAATATTATACATTAAAGAACGATCTTTATACATAATTTAATGAACGAGATACATTGTTTTAATGTACAGATTACATAAAATTAATGAATATTGTACATTAAATGACGAATTTTGTACGTAGTTTAACGAACAAGTTACATTGGTTCAATGTATAATTGACATAAAATTAATGAACATTTTACATTAAATAACGAATTTTGTACGTTATTCAATGAACGAAATACATTGATTTAATGTATTGGTGACATTAAAGAATGAATATTATACATTAAAGAACGATCTTTATACATAATTTAATGAACGAGATACATTGTTTTAATGTACAGATTACATAAAATTAATGAATATTGTACATTAAATGACGAATTTTGTACGTAGTTTAACGAACAAGTTACATTGGTTCAAAGTATAATTGACATAAAATTAATGAACATTTTACATTAAATAACGAATTTTGTACCGTTATTCAATGAACGAAATACATTGATTTAATGTATTGGTGACATTAAAGAATGAATATTATACATTAACGAACGATCTTTATACATAATTTAATGAACGAGATACATTGTTTTAATGTACAGATTACATAAAATTAATCAATATTGTACATTAAATGACGAATTTCGTACGTAGTTTAACGAACAAGTTACATTGGTTCAATGTATAATTGACATAAAATTAATGAACATTTTACATTAAATAACGAATTTTGTACATTATTCAATGAACGAAATACATTGATTTAATGTATTGGTGACATTAAAGAATGAATATTATACATTAAAGAACGATCTTTATACATAATTTAATGAACGAGATACATTGTTTTAATGTACAGATTACATAAAATTAATGAATATTGTACATTAGATGACGAACTTTGTACGTAGTTTAACGAACAAGTTACATTGTTTGAATATCCGGATGACATACAATCAATGAACATTTTACATTAAATAATGAATTTTATGTGTTTTTTAATGATCTGTATCATTAATTAACGTTTAAAATCATTAAATGACGTATTATATACTAATATCGCATGTATATAAATACATAGCTTTTAACGTTCAAATTCATTAATTCATGAACAAAACGTTATTTAATACACGACGGTATTAAGTAATGAAGTAGCATACGTTGAAACAATGTACTTTTACATCGGCTGAGAATTAATGTATAAAACACGTTATTAATGTACTTTTTTATTAATATAACGTACCTTTTTGGTTCAGTGTACCAAATATCATGAGTTCCTCAATATGTCTCCCCATAAAGTAGCGAATGATCTTGATGCTTTTGGACGGTATATTCACTCAAAACGAATATCACACCTTCAACGTAGCAGAGCTGACCACGACAGATTTTTTCGTTCCTGATTTGCTCCTTCACTCATCATCTCCTCCTGTCGGTCAAAAATTTCCTCTTACCCTCTATTATCAAAATGTGAGAGGTCTTCGCTCTAAAACACAAGCAGTCTTACAGCAAACTCATGCCCTACCCTTCCAGATCTATGCCCTGACTGAAACAAATCTGATTCCTAGTATAAACAACCAGGAATTATTCCCATCTTCCTTTAATGTTTATCGCGATGATCTCAACCGATCTACTGAAAATTCCCCTTGTCGAGGCGTTCTTATAGCTATCCAAAACATTTTCGACTCATCGCTGGTTGCGATTTCATCTTCTTCGGAGATTGACTATGTTTCCATTAAAGTCAAGCTACCTCGCAAGTCACTTTATATCATATGCTGTTATATTTTGCCGTCACAACCCATTGCTTCGTATGAACTAGCTATTAGCGCCATTGACAATATCACAGCTCTATGTGATCCCCTTGATGACATCCTCCTTTGCGGCGATTTCAACCTACCACAGCTCAATTGGATTTCTTCTGATGATGAATCACATTATATTGCTTGCAATCCTACCTCCGCTAAGGAGTGTCTCTTTCTTGATCGTTTAACAGATTCAAGTCTCTGTCAAATTAATGGTATCCCTAATTATATGGGTAGACAACTAGATCTCATCTTCACAACTGACCCCATTAACTCCTCTGTCTCAATTAGCCCCCTTACTCTATCAAGCATCGATAACTACCATCCTCCTCTCTTCCTCACATGCTTTTATTATTCTCCTGCTCAGACTTCTTCCCCTCCGACTCTTTGTACTTTCGATTTTCATAAAGCACAATTCTCTCAAATCAATGCATATTTCAACAGATATCAATTCAATTTTCAGAACCTTTCAGTTGAAGATGCAACAACCATTTTCTACAGAGAAATATTTAATTCTATTTCTCTGCATGTACCCCTCTCAAGATGTAAAACACCATATTCTTCCCCACCCTGGTATAATCACAGACTTCGATCATTGCGAAACAAGAGAAATAAAGCATGGAAATCTTTTCTTCACTCTCGATCTTCCACTGACTACTCAATTTACCTTGGTACTTATCTTCACTTCACCGAGCTTTACAACTTACTTTACCAACGTTATATAATTGAAACGCAAGTCAACCTTATTAATGATCCGAAGTCCTTTTATCAGTTTGTCAACTATAAAAAAAAGTCCGATAGCTACCCTACCTCCCTCTCCTTTAATAATGAAACCTCAAACGAACCTCGAAATATTGCCAATTTCTTTGCCACTTTTTTCAAGCAATCCTTTACCGACGATTCTTTTGTACCTGATTCTGCGTATTTTGATTATTTGCCGAACTTTAATCTTGGTCCATTTCTTCCTGATTACATCGACCCTAATCTCATCCAAAATAAGTTATCTCAACTTAACGATGAATTTCTTCCTGGCCCTGACGGTATCCCTGCCATATTTCTAAAAAAATGCTCCTCAACACTTTCTCAATCCCTTTCAAAAATCTTTAGTTTATCTCTATCTCAAGGAAAATTCCCTAAGATATGGAAAACCTCTTTTGTTACCCCAATTCACAAAAAAGGTCCAAAATCTGATGTCAAAAACTATCGCCCCATCGCTAAACTTTCATATATTCCTAAAGTCTTTGAAAGTATTTTGTATGAACTCATAAGCTTTCGCTGTAAGTCTCTCATTTCCCCCAGACAACACGGTTTCCTTAAATGTAGATCTACAACCACTAATCTTGTCGAATTTGTATCTTTTACCCTCTCCGCTTTAGAGAATGGAAATGAAGTCGACGTTATTTCCACAGATTTCAGTAAGGCCTTTGATAAAATTTCGCATAGACTTATACTCTTCAAATTGTCCTCTCTCGGCTTTGAACCTTTATTCTTGAATTGGATATCTTCTTACTTAGAGAACCGTTACTACAGCGTGCGCTTCAGATCGGCCCTTTCGAATCCTTTCCTTGCTACCTCCGGCGTTCCCCAGGGCAGCCATTTGGGTCCCCTTCTTTTTATTCTTACTATTAACGATATCGAAATGGTAATCAAACATTCCTTTGTCTCACTTTATGCCGACGATGCGAAGTTTTTCAAGACCATTTCGTCGTCACGCGACACAACGCTTATACAACAAGACCTCGATAAATTTTCAGTCTGGTGTCTCAAAAATTGCTTGGAGCTTAATATTAACAAATGCCAATCAATCACCTTTTCGCGTAAACGCATCAAATCTTGTCCTCGTATCTACTTCCTTCATAACCAACCCATCTCAATCGTAGAGTCCATTCGCGATCTTGGCCTCCTATGTGACCAGGAACTTAATTTCCTTGCACATATAGATGACATAATTCTGAAAGCCAACTCAGCTCTTGGCTTTGTCAAAAGGTGGTCCAAGGAATTCTCCAACCCCTATGTAACAAGGTCGCTGTACATAACATTTGTTCGACCCCTTCTCGAATACGCTTGTCAAGCATGGTCGCCTTATCAAGATATTCATATATCAAGAATTGAGAGCATTCAACGCCGATTCCTTCGATTTGCTCTTAGAGGCCTTCCTTGGAACGATCCTTTAATCCTACCACCTTACCGTGATCGCTTACAATTAATTAACCTGATTTCACTCGAGAAACGAAGAGAAATAGCTGACATTCTATTCATTCACCGTCTCCTTTCTGGTTCTGTCGACTGCCAAACTCTTTACAATTCTATCTTTTTCAACACTAACCCCCGAAATTTAAGAAACCCTCGCCTCTTCTACTTGCCTACCCACCGCACCTCATATGGCTCCAACGAGCCTTTAACTCGAATGTTGCGAAGTGCTAATTCGAACGCAAACTTTTTCGACTTTAACCTAAGCAACTCCAGTCTTAAACTCCGTTTACTCAATCCTTCCCCCAATACATCCCTATCTTAGCTTTAAGCTTCGTAGATTAAGTTCTTAGTTTTAAGTTAGATTAAGCTTGCATTAAGCCGAATAAATGGGGGTTTTGCCCCCACCTAAATTAGGGGTCTTTCCACAAGGATAATCGATTCCACTAATTTTCGTTTTTATTTAACACAACGTCGTTCAAATGTCGACCCCGTTACCCCGTACACTTGGAAGGTCCAATTTCAATTTCGCACGATATTGGTGTTCATTACAAGTCACACTGTGATTTAGACAAAATTGGTAGGTACATTAAATTTGTTGGTACAGTGTGTTTCCAAATGAATGAATTATGTTTCCTTATTAATGAACAATACTTTGGAAAATGATAATATTTTCAAACTAAAAATTTAAAAAAAAAAAATGTATGCGGATATTTCTCAAAAATGTACGTAATAAAGTATTAATTTGTCTTTTAAAATTCAATGTTTTTATTCATTTTCAAACGAACGCTAAAAATCAGACTCTGTTACATCCTCTAGTAACTGAGAAAATCGGTCTCATCTGAGAAAGTCTGTCTCGTCTTTGATGCTAACAGACAAGAGAATACATCGAAAAAATCCGAGACGAGACCAAGTTTTTTGGAATAAAATTTGCCAAGAGTCTGATGGTTTTGGTAATCTACGAAGCAAAAATGATTAAAAATTCTAAAATTGCATTTTTAAATTTAAAATTAAATTTTTCAATGTAAATATTAAGTAGCTTCTAGATTTAAACTATAGTTCAATATGTCATCCACAGAAACATAGAAAAACGCGGTGGGACGGTAACGATATCTAAACGAGACGAGACGAAATTCAGTTATACGAGACTGAGACGAGAGAGTCTCGAAACACTCTACCTGTTAGTACTAACCGCAGTAATTCCAGGAATTGTGCCTATAGCCTAAGCTGTTACACGAACTGATTGGAAACCTTGAAACTTTCTGACGACCTTTAAGGTTTATGCGAAACAAGGTTTGCACAACCAAAGACGGACCTCACCTGATGAGGCAGTAGGGTAGTCTATGCTTGGTGAGAATAAAATTCTTGTTTATACGCTACTAGCTACTAGTTATAGGGTTTTGCAATTGGTTCGGTAGATTTTGGCGGCCTATGGTAGCCATGTTGTTTTGGTGACATCTGTCAAACTTGTTGTTTATTATTAAGTTACTGATGCCAAATCACCATGGCAAGTTACACAATTGAACAACACATCCAAATGATTAAATTTTAATTTTCAAATCTTTTGGGGCATCGATAGATACGTGGGATGCGCCCATTTTACGATTTACAAGTCCTACCAAGTCGATTATCAAAAGTTTAGTGGCCAAATTCGAGTGGCCTTATTCAGTGAACAATCAGCCAGCGCCCTTCCATCAACGAAATACAAGATCAACCGAAAACATCGTCGCTGTCTGTGACAGTCCGTATAATTCTGCGAAAACGACGACGTCTGTCATCAGCATCAACGGATAGCGCTATACCGATCGATATGATAACCAATTTTTGCTGACTTCAATTGGACAGTATGGATGTAAACGACATGTGTTTCCAACAAAATGGCGCTACGTGTCATACAGAGGACACCACAATGTTCCATTTCAACATCTACCCGCCCTTTTTGAAAAACCCTTTATATCTTTTTAAATGCAAGCTAGTTTGTGTCTCAAAATATATAAATAGAAAGACATCCGTCATGACAGATGATCCATTAATAATAAAAATCCAAACTATCAATTATATATCGATTTATTCCATTTTTATAGTAATGCTAGAGTTAACTCTCACCACATTGAAATCCCTTGTCGGAACTTATTATATACACTATTCCAAAGTGCAAAAGTGCTTCACATTCATATTAAAGCTGTGATTCACATGGAAGTTTAAATGCATCCAACTGCTATAAACGTGATCTTAGATTGCAACACCACTGGTGGCAGATTATAACTAACTCAATCAAGCATGGGAAAACAAATTCTTTGTATAAATATACCTAGTCAATGGTTACCAGGCGCTGGTTAGTTGCCTTTGCCATACCTATAGTTAATAATCTGAGTTATAAAAGGAGATATATAATATGCCTGTACTTAAACAACCTACAACGATGACAAACGGACGCGCAAACTTGAGTCTCTATAGAGTCTTGGTTTTAGTGTTTGTGGTTTGTGCATCCGGTTAGTATTTCAATTGTGCACTCGAAGCCTCGACTTCTATTAAATTTTTCTAGTGATTGTCATAAATAAAATCATGTATTGTATAATATACCTATATACAACTGTGAATTGAAGGCTAAGTGGATCTTTCAAGATGATGATTGATAGAAACAGCTGGGAATGAGATTAAACTGATTACAAAATGGGGTTTTACTTAAATTGGTCTCGACATTGACACCTCTTTCGGGCACACGTGTCCGTTAACTTTTTCAATATTTCAACTGTAGGAGGTACATATATTTATTATGCTCATTTTTGAAGGCCTTTGTAATTCTGAGCTCCTCGATAAATGCATGCATTCTACTTGAAATAGTGTTCCTCATGACACCAAAACGAGAACAAATTTTGTGAGTATGAAAAAATTATAAGCAACTATTCGTTTCCATATTTGTCCTTGAGGGTGGTTAGTTATTTTGCGTTGTTCATTAAAAAAAAAAAAGGATGAAAACAACTCTCCAAAAAGCATCCAAACAATATAGGTACTTGTTATATAAAACATTCAGTTGAATTTTTCGAATGATGAAACTTGGAAAAAGTATGTAGGTATATGAATAAATAAGTCAGCTCAAGACATTAAATATTAATGGAAAATCAGTTACATAAAAGAAGGTCGTATTCAGGAATTTATTTTAGAGGGGAAATGATACACAATAAAGAAGACCGGCATTCTGTTATGATTGCGGAGATTAACTTCATCATACTCAAGTAGTAAACGGCAATGAAAATGATAATCGGAGGCAAATAAAATGCACGACTGGTTCGGAAGTATTTTTAGTGTAATGGTCCAAGGCTGGAAAGTAGATAACAATTGTGGGTTCTGCCTTTGAACGAGAGAGAGAGAGAATAACTATGCAAAATCCAATCAAAGTGACGAACAAAACTAAGTTACTTTATATCTTAAAAGGAATTTACAATGCCCATTTCTGGCCAAGAGTGTACACGAAGGGGGTTGAGGTTGAATTCTTTTTATAAGTGAAATATTTTCAAAATCGTTTTTTTCTTAGCTCTAGCGAAAATCTTTTTTTAGTATCTCTAATCTATATAATTATATCAAATATTTACATATATATATGTATATGTATATAAAAATGGATCGTGGTGTGTTAGGATGCTTAAAACTTGAAAACGACTGGACCAAATTGGATAATTCCTTCTGTGAGTTTGTTCGTAATTGCTCCGCGTAGGTTTAGAAAAAAGAAAAGAAGGAAAATTCTCAATAGGTGGGGTTGTTGGCGTACGTTTCGTTTTTCAGTTTAATTCTATTACCGTTTAACAGGTGGCGCTGTAGGCGGTTAGGAAATGGTTTTTGGGATATTCTTCTTTAAATTTTGTTATTTATAAGGTGAAATGGGGAAAAAATAAAAAAAGTCCGATACGAAATTCAGTGGATGGCATTAGGATTTTTTTTTTTGGAAAATTGGCATTTATAGGGTGAAATAGGGAAAAACCGAAAAGTGTCATCTGATTTGAAAAATGTGTTGTGTTTGAAAGGTTATTAAATAAAATTACTATTTATTGAGTGAAATGGGATAAATATTTACAAAAAAGTGGTTTTTATACCAAAAATTCGTTCTGTGTTGGGGAAGTAATAAAGGTTGAACTTAGAGAATCATATTTGTACATATTTAGAAAACCCATAAAGTAGTATTCGATTACAAAAATTAGCTTAAATATTTATTTATATTTTCTTTTCGAAAATAATGTAAAGAAAATACATGAAGGCTTTTATAAATCAAATTCTATATACCTACTACTGAAATACATCAGCCAAGTAGGAGACTTAGCACTATTTAATTGGACTGCGCTTGTTGAATTATTGATTAAAAATAGCTTTTAACGGCCTTAAGTCCATACGAATTGGCGTATCGTCCCGGCGACATTGACACCGGCCCTTACTAGTCAACTGATGAGTCCAAGTGAGATCGCCCGCCTGGATGGAAGAACAATTTGTGTGGACTAAAGGCCGTTAAAAGCTACCCAAGCAACACATAAACTCTTGAAGTGTTCTCCAAACAAATTGATCAGCTCTTAACAAACTGTTAGTTCAATCTTCTTAATACCACTACACTTTATGATCTGTTACTTTGCTCTAGAAAAGTGTTGTTTGTTTTAACTATTACAAAAACGTCTTTTAAACATCTTGAATATCTTCATGGCAAATGTGTTTATATTGACTCTCTGTAGATCCTCTTTACAACCTTTTTAAAAGGAGTATGTTTAAATTGCGCAAGAGTATATTTCGTATTACTCTTTCAAATACATTTCGAAGATATTTTGCGGATGTTATTCCTAAAATGTCTTTATGGAGGCTTAAAATTGTGTCTTTAAGTAGAATTAATATTCTCTTATGTTTGAAAAAAAAAGTTTTTGTGTCATCTGACATTTGTGAATTGCGCTTTTCCTATTTTCTTATTTATTGTTCATATGTAGGTACTATTAATTTGAAAATTGAAAAAGAGTTTAGGGAGCTGCAAGAGACTTAAGACCAAAAATTGCTCATCAATTATTTTAGTACGCGAATGAACATAGTAATAGATAATTGCTTATAGTTTTTTTTTTCTTAACTCTTTGTTGACACTCAGTTGACACTTTCATTGTCTCTCTCTTCTTTCAATTTGATTCGTTTGATATCTTATCATGAAGTCGTTAAGAGGTTTCTGACTCTAGAAAAATGTGATTATAACACCGATGTTTTGACGACATCTTAAGAAACTCTTTAAACGGTAGTTAGTTTATACAAAGTTACACATATTTTTTGTAAAGGGTGACATAGTTAAACGTATATTTTTAATACAGTTTTTGTATGTTTTATTATTTTAATCAAATTTATTATTTATTTCAATAAAAATTTCCAATGTGCAATTTTACATAGGTAGATATATTATGTAGGTAGTGAAATTTTCTTAAAAACTGCGGTGTTTGGACAGATTTGGATCTAAAAAATATTGTTTATACCATTGAATAACCCCCGCCTGTCTGTCCAAACCAGGGTAATAGGGAACTAAGCTAATTTTTCAACCATCTGTTACTGTCATAAAACTGACGATGAAAATATGGCAAAGCGAAAATATAAGGCAATATTTTTTCTTAAAAAAAATAACTGCTACATTTTCATTTTTAATGTGAAATTTTAATCATGCAACGTCAAAACTTTTTAAGGCTTCAATTTTAACCAAACGCTCATTTTATTAATATGAGAATAATTTATCCAAAACCCATTAAAAGAAAAACAAGACATTTAGTACCTACATTTCATGAGGCACCCTGTAGGAAGGAATATTTCGATACATGCCCAACAAAATACGTTCGCCATATTTATTTCGTTCAATTGCGAAAAAAATATTTATTAAAAGCATAATATTCAATAAAGTACAGTTACATGTATTATGCCTACACTTTTATTTGTTTAGTAATACTGTGGGAGATAATAATTCATAAAAATATGTTTTTTCTTTTGTTGTCAGTAAATTTTGTATTATTTTTCTTGATTTTAACTTGTAAATACTTTTTTATTTCAAGGCGCGTTTATTCTATGTGGGGTAGAGTATGCGATTTTTAAATAAATCATTTCTTGCATTACAAAATACACATCGTTAAAGACTTTATAAAATTAATTGTAAATCTAACCCTACATGAACATAAAGAATTTGTCATGGCTTTACTTTAAAATCATTCTATTTCATTTAAATTGTTATAAAATTGTATTTGTGTAAAAGAGAAAGAAATTATTCTTTATATTATTTTCTCCCTCCAAGTTTACACTTTTGACTACAAAAAAAAAAAATCTTCAAAACCTCTTGAGAGCATCTTTAAAGATGCGTCAAAAAAAAATGATCTCTATAAACTCTTACAAATACTTTATTTAGAACTCTTCGCTCCATACAATAGGCTCCTCCCCTTTAGGCCTTTTTGGGTCTTAACGACCTCTTCAAGATTGTGTAAAGAGTTGAAAGATCTTCGAAAATAGCTTTTAGAGATATCTTGAAGACTCAATTGTGTTGCTTGGGTATTTTGAATCATATAGAAAACAATGCTGGGTAGGATGGGAGACGAAACCACACCTCTTATAGTGAGCGCACTTAAGCAGTGATGAATCCACAGCACTAAAGCCACCTGATCCATTACATTTTTTTCAGTAGGTAGATACATGAGGAACGTTTCGAAATAAAATTTGTGTAATAAAATTTTCAAATCTATAATATTTTGGATTTTTAAAAAAGTTTCAAAATAGGTACCTACAATTTTTGAAAACTCAATATTTTATAACTGACTGTCGATTTTTTTTTTAACTTACCAAAAAGTGGTTTTTAACATTATTTTAAATATTTATAACAAAAACTTTTCTTATAACAAAAAATAACGTAACACTTTCCATACAAATATTTATGAACCATTAAGGAAAATCTTATTTTGTTCAAAAACGATTCGTACTATTTTGTTTACATTTTTGTTGTGTGTCAAATTAAAACGATCCACCATTCAAAATTATTAAATTTTTGTTTGTGCCATTTAATTGACTATCCTATCTCAGTATCTACTTAACCGATGTAAATTTAATTTTTTTATACAAAAGTTTCTAATAAGATTTAATAATATTCTAGATCAACATTTTCAAATTAAAATGTTTTTCAAATTTGAAAAAAAAAATCTAAATATTTTTTTAAAAATTCGATATTTCATAAACTTTCAACTCAAAATAAAAGTTTTTCTTAAAAATGTTTACAATAAATTTTACATAATTTTATAAAAATTATTATTAATTTAATTATACCACTCGAACGATTTTGAATAATATTTTTCTCATAAACTTATGTTTGTTATAAGTTGTTTAATCAATTATATCTAACATTATTGATGAGATAAGGCAATTTTTAAGTTTAAACTGTAAGTTCCATGCATGCATTGGTGCAACACGGTGCTTTATTGATTTTTTTACCCACATTATCCTGCCTTCAATTAAACTATATTTTTGGCATGTGGAATGGAATAAAATATAGGCTCTTAGTACTAATTTAATTCCTTTTAAATCAGAAAAATATGTTTGCAATATTTTGACTTTAGAACCACAGAGTGACCGCACATAAGAGCAAGTTCATGTGACACCGTCGTGCATTTTATTTCACTAAGTTTCATCTTTTTTTAACTTTTCCATTTACCATGCAGCATGCCAGGGGAACTCTTTTTCGTATAACATCTACAAAAAAATTACGTGAAAATCACGTATACACCCGAGTGACCCTAAAATTTAACTCAAAAATTAACAGGTTGTGTTTATTTTCTGAGCTGAATTTATTTAAACATTATGTCTTACGGGCTGAATTCTTGATCAAAATTTAATTTTTTAGAGAATCCATTTGGTATATGAATAAAATTCTAGATCACTTGCATTATCACGAGCATCTGTTCAGCTTTTCATTGCATACGCTCCATTTTATTCATATCACAAACATTTCAACTAGAACCCTTTGACAGAGATGTCAAAATACAAAAATAAGGCCAGCTTCAAAAAAAAAAAAATCGCAATATACACTGCTGCAAGGTGTTTAAAAATAGACTTTGACAAGATTTGTTAAATTTGGGTATTGTTGAGAATTAGCTGCCCACCAAGAACATGGGTCACAATTGCGATAAATTCGAAATAACTTAAAATAAAAATCAAACTCACATGCTATCGCGTTTCTTTTTTTACGTTGAACCTGGATAGTATTGTTTTCACAATTGGTAACTTCGTTTATCAACGAATAGACCCGAATTGAACCATGTCCACCCGATCGTTCGCGCCTCGCCTATGCAAGCGTGCTTGGTGCGATTCACTAAACGCCAACGTTTCGCCGGATATTCGGCAGCCGAATATCCGGCTACAAAGTTTGCCGAATATCCGGTATATCCGTTTAAATTTCTATCCGTTTCATCTCTACAAATTATACACAATTTTTTTAAAACTATTCTTAAAAAAAATAAAACTTTTAGATAGCATTAGCTTTAAACAGAAAAAACAGTCTCAGAGGGTTCACGTAAGGCGTAAGCTTTTCAGAAATTCGAATTTCAAGTCAGTTGAAATATTAGAAATTATTTAATATTGATATGGTATTCAATACGGTACGGCCGAAGGGCAAAGTATTTAAAGTATTGGGAATAATAATTGAACCAGCTAACAGAATTTAGCAACAACGTAAAATCGGCTATCTCAGAGCTATGTGAATTATTCGATAAGTTAGGGAAGTTAAGTATGTATGTAAAAGATTTTCGAAGTGATGAATAATTACAACAGTTTTCCAATACAGAAGATGAAAAACAGATTGCTTTTGAATATGCTCCTTCTCTAAGATCACGGAGAATGAAAAGTCGATTTAACCGATTATGCTAATTCGTTGCTATGTCTTCACTTTAGGAAAGTGACAATAGCGGTGTTCCTTTGGAGGTGGCTAAGTGCTCAGATGAGTACTTTTCTAGCCATTTTGAATGGAACGCACAAAATTGGTTTTCCTACAAACCCCATCTACTCGCTCTGAGAACACGAGTAGTTGGTAGTACTGGATTATTATTTGCATCTGCTCATGAGAAATTCGTCACCTCCAAAGGAACACGGCTAATGACGAGGAAGAATAGCATCAATAAAGCGAGTTTATTTTGAAATTATATACTCAGTTAGTTTTGAAATTATTTCAGAGATAAAGCAACGGTTTTAGGATAATAATAACACAAATTTTTTGAGAGAACATTTTTACTACAACGATTTAAAACCATCGAAGGAATAAAATTTTGTATTGCCCTCACAGGAAGAAATTTCAGTTGTAAGAAATTATGTGCTTGACGAAAAAAATAGCACTGGATTGCAAGATAAAAATATACTACAGGTGTTGTTTCCTGTTAAAAGCGTTTTTCCTACTTTGCAGCTGTGGAGACGATTCGTGTTAGCATTAGCACATCTTTGAATGAGTCTTCATTTTTGGCACTTTCGAGAATAGATGCTATACGTTTCGCCACTTTCATCAATGTATCTATAACTAACATACATACCTACTTCTTTAATTCCTATACCTACGGTTTTAATACAAATTTAATTTTTCTGTACCATATATTTTGACTTTCATTATAAAAAAAAAAAATTTAGCGCACCCAAAAAATCTTGGAGCTCCTGGCTACGGCCATGGTATTCAACATCTAAGAGCCTTCCCATTGGTCTCGCTGCGTTCCTGAAATGCACACCGCTGTCATGGTTTGACTATAATAATTTAATAATGAACGAAAGGTATGTAGGTGTACTTAGGTATATGTATATGAGAAAATTCATACAAAGTTAAATGTGAGGAGGTAAAAATTTGGTAGTAGGTACACTTAAGAGTCACATTTTCATGAAAATTTCCATTGAGCTTAAGTCAAATTAACCTAAGCTAAAGGGATTTAATGAAAACCGTCCTCTTGCGTTCGTTGAATGGAAGCAATTTTAGCTCAAATATGTGACCGTAATGATAATAAGGCAAGCTAATAAGGATATTTTTTTTTGAAATTACTCCATTAAGTATTCATATAGTGCGCTGTTTTTTGTTATGCTGGCAATCAAAAGTTTTCAAATATTGAAGTAGAAGTCTTCTAATTGGACTTGTGATAAATATTCGTTACATGGTGATGACCATAAAATGATAGAATGTTTTTGTATACATATTCAGAGCGTTCACGTCTTGCTTTAACATTATGCGTCTCTTATATTTTTTGTGGGAAAAAATTGTGTGTTCATCCTATCGCTGAACAGAAAGAGTCATATCCTTTGGCGTTTATTTTTATTCCTATTTTAATTCAGAAACAACTTTGAAGGCAGAAATGAAAAGCATTCATGTTTTCGACAATGAATGTTTATATCTAACGAAAAACTACATTGGACAAATGTTTTCGTTTTTGCTTAGATTCATCATGGATATTAATGAATAATTTCCAATTGTAGTGCACGTACAAAGTGCATCTGACAGTTGTGCATTTTATCTTTAATCCGTTAAATTTTTTTTTGTTGATTTCTATATCAATCTGTTTTGTAACAACAAAACTGCACCTTTTAATGGCATCACAGTCATTTCAATCAGTGCCGCTTCGTTGCAGTGTGCTGCCGGCTGCCATGAATTGCCCGGCTTCAAATAGAATTAAAATTTCAACAACAAAAGACGTTTTGCTTTACAAAAGCTCTGGCTCTCTGTCACTTAAATTGAGACTGGATTACCTATGTACATTATTCTGCAATTCCGCATATCTATTTCTGCAGTACTTTACTAAATAATGCAACCTCTCACTGTAATCGCTCTTTTGCATTCAGTAGCAACTAGCGTTACTCGGCGTTTACGAAATATTCACTGCCACATGGATCGGCCTATAAAGTGAACAGGCCATATATAGGTACATACATACCTAAGTATATTAGAATTTACATGACCCGATTTTTTATTGCCGCTGTTTTTGTTGTGTGGGTATGTGAAGGAAATAAAATAGGACAACGAAGCATCAACGTGTAACGGCTACAAAAAAAAAAAAAAAACTAGACACTGGAAAAATCGAGTCATATGAATTCAGACACCATAAAAGATATATGTAAGATAGCAGCAATGGTAATATTCTGTGTTATTCGATGGATTAGATTATTTTTTTCCTAACAATACATTGATAAATTCATGTTTCAGATGCAAAAATTGGACTTTGCTTTAACTGCAGCAGAGGGAACCTTTGTTATTTTAAATACTGGATCTCCACAATCTATGCCAATCAATTCATAGATGACCGGCGGGGTCATTGGACCTTACTTTTTCGAAAATGAGGCTGGAGCAACAGTTACGGTCAATGGATTGCGCTATCGAGAGATGATTAATGATTTTTTATGGCCGGAATTGGATGGTATTGATTTGGACAAAGTTTACTTTCAACAAGACGGCGCTACGTGCCACACAAGCAATGAAACCATCGATCTTTTACGGGAAAAGTTTCCGGACCGTGTTATCTCTCGAAGAGGTGATCACAATTGGCCACCGAGATCTTGTGATTTAACACCTTGCGACTTCTTCCTTTGGGGCCACGTGAAAGATAAGGTCTACGCCAACAGCCCAGCGTCGATTGAAGACCTCAAAGATGGAATTCGTGAGGCTATCGAGGACATAGGGCAGCCACTTTGCGATTTGGTTATGGAAAATTTCATGAAAAGGATATGGTCCTGTAAGCGTGGTCGTGGCGGCCATTTGGCTGATGTTGTGTTCCATTATTAACGGCATACCTTCCTCTTTATAATGAAATAAACATCCGATCATTTATCTCAAAAAATGCCATTTTTCTTTGAATATCAAAATAACACCTCTTATTGGAAAACCCTTTATCTCTCGTTCGTGAACGATCAGAAAAATAAAATTCAGTGCAAAGTTGTTAAAGAATGTTATCATTTTAGAACTCCATTGAATAAAAAGTCTTATTTTATAGTTGAAGGACGTAAAAGATTTAAAAGAATTCAAAGAAATCACGCAGTCTTGAGTATTGCATTTTTTTTAAATTGTATAGTCTCTATAAATATTCCATTATAAAGACTTACAAATTGACTATGTATTAAATATTTGGACTAAAAATACTTATTAAAAGTATTATTAGAGTATGAGAGGTCTAAAAAAATGCAACAACTACAATATTATGCTTCAGCCATTTTCATTCTATTTTGTTTGTATTTTAAAATTAAGTTGTCTCAATGCATTGTTTAAAAAAAAATATTTTGAAACTCAAAATGTAAACAAAAAATGAAAATGAATTTTTTAAATTTTTAAATCATTAAATATGTTCTGTTTTTGTTTTTAATCCACAATTTTTGTTTAAGTTTTTTTTAACAAAATTGAAAACTATACTTTTTTCCTTCCATACAAAAAAGTGGTGGCGCTACTGTTCGGGGAGAACCAAGAACTTGTGGCTTATAACTCTCAACCATTCCTGTGTGTTGGTAGGAATGAAGGTCACCTTCAATTTTATATTTATATTCATTTATTTATTTCATTAATGGATAATATATATGCTGATTAAATTAATATTCTTACGGTATAAATTATAGAATTGATTGAATTGAACTACAACTTATATATGTATATGTATATAATATTTAAAATTTTTTTTAACTTAATGCCTGTAAAGCATTTTAGGTTTCTAAAGGGTGGTTAAATTTTAAGGGCCGATGTTGAATGTGAACCAAACCTAAACGTCAAGTTTTTTTCTGCAATTCATTTGACATTTCTCAAATTCAGACTAACTCAATTTGCACCATGGAAAGACACACAATCGAGCCACGCGTTAAAGTTATTCAGGCTTATTGTGAAAATGGGCGTTCAAATCAAAATGCATTTCGTACACTTAGTGATTTATTTGGTCAGTACACTTTCACCTCAGTGGATTCGTTAATAAGCAGAACTGCCGCATTTGGGCGAATGATAATCCAAGAGTGATTGTCGAAAAACCAATGCACCCACAAAGAGTGACTGTTTGGTGCGGTTTATGGGCTGGCGGCATCATCGGGACGTATTTTTTCCAAAATGCAGCCGGTCAGGCAGTTACTGTGAATGGTGTTCGCTATCGTGAGATGATTACGAACTTTTTATGGCCCAAATTGGAAGATATGGATGTGGACGATATGTGGTTTCAACAGGATGGTGCCACTTGCCACACAGATAACGAAACGATGGCTCTTTTGCGCGACAAATTCAATGGCCGTGTTATCTCACGTGGTGGCAATGTCAATTGGCCGCCAAGATCATGTGATTTGACACCGTTGGACTTCTTTCTTTGGGGTTATTTGAAAGAAAAGGTGTACGTCGATAAGCCAGCAACAATTCAAGAGCTAAAGGATGAGATAATTCGACACATTAACGGCATAGAACCTCAATTATGCCTCAGCGTCATCGAAAATTTGGACCATCGGATGGAGGTGTGAAGCCGAAGTCGCGGCGGCCATTTGGCCAATATTTTGCTCCATACATAATTGAAACATACCAATATTATCATATTAAAAAGAAATGACAGTAATTTCCTAAATAATTTGTGTTATATTCAAATGTCGATTTCATTGCAAACCGAATTGAACAAAGATAATGAACACGAAATGAACTCGATTAAGTCCATAATTAGTTCTGTGTGTAGAGACAATAAAGAGTACCTACACATCTGTTCCGCAGTATTCCTTCAGGGATATAATATTTAATCAGATTTAATAATAATTCAACAGAATTTATTCGGTTTGAAAGAATGTCTTTTATAAAAGTTATGCTTTGAGCTTTTCTTCTGACTTCAAGTGTTTTCATACTAATCCAGGAACATCTAGAAATATAATTTTTCATATCACCTGACTAGTTCAAATTGCGAAGAGCTAATCGCGTGAACCTTTTTTTAATTTGCTCAATTCGTAGTATTCCATGCCCGTAAAAAGTTAACCATAATAAAGAACAGTATACTCAACATAGAGAAGTACTAGTGAATTAAACAATGTTTTGAGTGCGTAAATATCTTTAAAATCGGAAGCGTTTCGTTTCATAAATCCAAAGAATGAGTTGCCCTTTGAAAGTATAAAATCAATATTAGCACGAAAGTCTAATTTAGAGTCAACAAGAACATCGAGATCTTTTACCAATTTTCTGGCGCATCCGAACTGTTTTTAGTACAGGCAATATGGAGCTTAAAATGACCAATCTGTACATTTTTTGAGAGGATTTGAAATACATAAAATTTTGCAGGGTATATCGAGACTAAACTAAATCTCATTTTGCGGAACTGAAAATCGTGTGGAAGGGCCGCCATTTTGAAAAATGGCGTTTATACGATTGTCCTTTATTAACTCCATAAAGAATTTCTTATATAGATTTGTAGGAAAACATACTCTCTAAATCTTTTGTTTTCAAACAAAATCGGTCAGAAATCGTGGAAGCTATATACATAAAGGTCACTTCAAAAGTTTTTAATTTTTTTTTAAATATTGCAACAGTGTTATTATTAGTATCGTAGATTACAGATACCCTTCCTTTTGACAAGATGAACAAGTGTATTGATCTTTAGCACATACCCTAAGTTGTATTCAACGCAAAGAAAAGCTAAATAAATAAAAATATGGGAAATTTAGTGATCTACAAGAATTATACCAATCGTTTTTTTTTTCAGTCAGATCGATGAAAGGCAAGATAAACGGTACAAACCGTTTTCAAAAACAATAATTTTACAGTTTTTTTTGACAGTGTTTTGTATTAAAAAGAGTTGTCAAAAATTTGTAAAAACAAAAGATTTAGAAAATGTTTTTTCCTACAAATCTGTTTAAAAAAATCTACTATAGGGTTAATTGGAGCCGAGAAAATAGTAAAGCCTATTTCAAAATGGCGGCCCATTTCAGATCTGGGGCACTTTTTCAAGAAACAGTATTTATTTTTGAAATTATGTTTTTTTTTTTTTTTGTTGGTTGAATAGGCTGGGAATTGATTCACAAGACCTACGGCCGGCGGCGTGGCGAGCGTGGCGTATATAAAGGGTGTTTTTTTTAGACGTGTGGTTTTCAATCTGGCAAAATTTTTTTCGGAATTGGTATTTTTGCCAGATTTCACGCCGCAAGCCGCGGCGGCCACTTGCCCGAAATCATTTTTAAGACATAATGGCAAACCCTTATCCTTATAATAAAGCTAAATTCTTGACCATAACATTAAATTATATGCGTTTTATTTCTTCTTGAAAACGACACGACACGTCTAAAAATCGCCCTTTACATCTACATCTACATATTTTTATAATTGCCATTTTTTTAATTTTAATTAATTAATACATAACGTAGCGGAAATAGACCCTCACACCAATAGGAATTATTTGTTGCTTATACCCATTTTACACCCTGCAAGTTTTTGATGCATCTTATGGGTTTTTGGTACGGAAACTCTTTTCTACTATTTATTAATCTAATTTATTAAAGTGCACGTATACCTCCATGATGCGAGTTCCTAATTTGCCACTTCCACACAAGAATATGAGTTTTCCATTAAATGTAGGTATGTATGTTCTTTTTTCCATAGATTCAATTATTTATAAATTATTAAAATAAAAATACCGAATGGATTATTCATAATATTTGGCATGCTTAGTTTTTAATCTTTACATTTCAAATAGCCGGGTGGAATCACATTTCAAATCACGGGAATGTATTGCATAGTTTATGGTCACACAAACCAACGTTTGCACTAATTGTGGACACTCTCAACTCTCAAGCTGTATGCAAAGGCCGGGTAGACGGTAAACCGGTAGTATAGTGTGAGTGCTACGTATAGTATGAATGGCTCAACGCAGGTTCTCAGCCTCTGAACACACAGGCCGAAGGCCAAAACATATAAAAAGGGGTACAAAAAGAAATATAATCTTCTGGTCGCGCATGTGCTCTTAAGTTTTTCGATGTTTGTTAACTGATTTTTGAAAATAAAGATTAATATGAAAACGAGAATGGGGTCTTATATGTTTCGTTTTTTTTTATTTCTTTGGGAGCTTTTTTTAAGGGGGTATAATTTCATAATGAAAAACTACCCCAATTTTGTGGCCGCGTACATGCTAGAACTTAATTTTTTTGTTCTGTAAATATTTTTTTTTTAAATATGGTCACCCTGATCATGACCCACAATTCAATCTTAGACTAGCCTTAATATCTGTTTTCAAATGAATTATGAGATAGTTTGAACACGCGCTCTAGTGTGGTTATGCAAATACAGCTTAGTTAGATGTAGTTAATTGCATAAATTAAGCGAAACACTTGTCATTTTAATCGGTCGTCTACCTTTTCAAAGCATTATCTTAGGAATGCACTATGCACAATGCAAACTACGCTCCACTTGAAAAGAAATATTATTCTTACTATTATAGGTATAGGTATACATAGAGCATTAAGTGCTTTGGTAAATGCATAAATCAAACTTTTTATTTCAATTCTTAAAAGTGCTATCCGAATCGAATAAAATTGCATATTATGTATCGCCGACTTTCTCTGAAAACCTCGTTAGTATACAAAAATGACTTATAAGTTATAAATGTATTTAGATGAACAAGTTACTGTTTTAAAAATGTTCTAGGTTCTAAGAATTTTATTTTATTCAGTTTTTACTTACGAGATTTTGTAAAAAAAGGGATGATATTTAGAACAATGCAGAAATTACCGTAAGGTTTTTTAATATGCCTTTTCGCAATACTCCATAAAAAAAACACTATTTCTTTGTGCTACTTGAACAGAAAAAAAAATGTTTTTTTAAGGGAAAAAATTGTAAAATTCATACAAAAAGGTGTGTTTGACTTTATTTGTGACATGTTTTTAAATTATTGTGTGCTACACCATCCTCATTTGAAATAACTTCATAAACTCATTTGGGAAGTGAATTCGCAACTTGTTTTAAATAATTTAATAAAAAGTCATACCATGCAGTATTATACTACTTAGGTCCTCAGACCTGTTAAGTCCGTGGGGGACCCCTAGTGGGGCATAGGGCCTCGACTACGCCTACGCGCCATCGTGTGCGGTTTCCAGAGATGTGTTTCAGCTCCCTCCAACTCTTGCCTAGTTGCGCTGATTCCTCCTCGACTGTTCTACGCCATGTGCTTCTCGGCCGCCCAGCTCTTCGTCCTTCTTGTGTGAGCGGATTCCACTGCATTGCTTGCGTTGCAATACAGTCGTTGCCTTTTCGAAGCGTATGTCCAATCCACTGCCACTTTCGGCGTCGTATAATAGAGTCGATAGGTTCCTGGCCCGTTCTCCTAAGGAGCTCTTCGTTGGAAATACGATTGGGCCAAAAACTCCTAAGTATGTTTCGTAGACATCTATTAACGAACGTTTGCAGCTTCTTAGTGACAGCTGCTGTAACCTTCCAGGTGCTGCATCCATAAAGCAGTACGGATTCTACATTGGAGCGGAACAGTCGTAGCTTGGTCCTCAAACTGAGAGAGTTATTCCTCCATATATTTTTTAACATACCGAAAGCAGCCTTTGCTTTCCCGATACGGCTGCTGATGTCTTGTTCGGTACCGCCTTCGGTAGAGATGATACTTCCAAGATATTGGAAGTTCTGAACTTTCTCTACCGGCTGCTGGGAGATATTTATAAGAGAGGATGTCTGGGTTCCGAGGCTCATCATTTTTGTTTTGCCGATGTTGATGTTTAGCCCCACGATTTCTGCTTCTCTCTCCACCCTTGTTGGCATTTGATGGAGATCCATGATCCTATGAGAGAGCAAACATACGTCGTCCGCATAATCAAGATGCTTTAGGTAGGATGTCAGAGTCCATCGAATTCCTCCGTTTCCTGTCAAGGCTGCGCGTAGGACATCGCTTATCACCAACAAAAACAATATTGGCGACAGTATGCAGCCCTGTCTGACTCCGCTTTGAACTTCAAACTCTTCTGACAACCTACCTTCGTGCAGAACGTGACATTTGGAACCTTCATAAGTTGCTTTAATAATAGCAATTAATTTATCTGGGATACCCCTCCTGCGTAAAGCACACCAGATAAATTCTCTGTTAACGCTGTCGAAAGCCTTCTCAAAATCGATGAACAGCAGGTGAAGTGGTGACCGATATTCAGCGCACTGCTCAATTATGATCCTCAAGGTGTTGATATGATCAATACATGAGGATCCAGCACGGAATCCTGCTTGTTCGGCATCGAGTGTCGCTTCAAGATGTTCTTTTATGCGTTCCAGGACAATCTTTGCTACTATTTTGGCAACAGTAGGCAAAACGCAAATCCCCCTCCAGTTTTCGCACTTTGTTAGGTCTCCTTTTTTTGGGAGCTTGACGATCATTCCCTTTTTCCACTCGTCGGGGAAACCTTCGGCGACCCAGGCCGCCTGTATGAGTGGTTGCAGGAGTTCGCTCGATTTCGTTGGCGCCGCTTGTAAAAGCTCTGCGGGAATGCCATCGAGTCCTACCGCTTTGTTGGTCTTAAGTGCTTTAATTGCGGTACATATCTCATCTCTACTGGGGGGTACGGTACGAATTCGGGAATTTGTTGCTTCGGGCAGCTCATTAGGTATCTGTTGCACATTACTATCGGTTACTCGGTTTAAAACCGAAGCAAAGTGGTCCTTCCACCTTCTGAGTTGCTCCTCATCCGAGCTGAGCAGGGAACCGTCTATGTCTTTTATGAGGTGTTGTTTCGAACTTCGCGAACCAATCAGTTCCTTGGTTATGCTATAGACGGTTCTGCTGTCGCACCTGTTTGCAGCATATTCGGCTTGTTGCGCCAAAGCGTTGATGTGATTACGCTTGTCACGTCGCACACTGCGGTGAACCTCTCTCTTTTTCGTGCGGTACGAAGATTCTAGCTCGTTTCTTTGTTCTCCATGTGCAGCTGTTAAGCGAGCCTTCATTTCTTTTCGTTCGTTGATCCTTACCCAAGTTTCTTTAGAAAGCCAGGTGTTGTTGCTTCCTTGCGCCCGACCGACTACTCTTTCAGCACTTGTAATGAAAGCATTTTTCACAGCACTCCAGTGGTTTTCGATGGTGACGGGTTCTGTGCTGCTTATTGTTCTCATTTCGTGAGAAAGGTGGTCCCTAAATTGTTGGCGTGTTGAGGGATCCTTTAGTCTATCAACATTAAACTTGGGCATTTGGATGGTTCCATTGGATCTCCGAACTGCAGCTGTACGTAGTCTTACGGTAGCGACCATTAGATGGTGGTCACGAGCAAGCCCCATGTCGGCACCTCTTCTGTTTCGTACATCTAGGAGACTGCTTCTAAATCGTCGGCTAATCGCGAAGTGGTCAATTTGGTTGGAAGTTGCTTGTCTGTCCGTCGACACCCAGCTAATTTTGTGACACGTCTTGTGCTCAAACATTGTGCCACCAATTACTAGGCCGTTAGCGTTGCAGAAATCAATGAACCGCTCGCCATTGTCGTTGCAAATGCCAACACCTTGGTTCCCCATCACATGTCTGAGTCCATCGTTGCTGCTGCCAACCTTTGCATTCAAGTCTCCCATTACCATTTTGATATCTCCGCGCGGTGTGTTGTTGTAGGCGGCTCCTAGCCAACTGTAGAAGCATTCTTTCTCTTCATCGGATGCAAGCTCCGTTGGGGCGTAACACTGTATGATGGTGACAGGGCCTACTCTAGTCCGGAATCTGACTCTTATGATTCTTTCACCGAGGGGCTCCCATGAAATTAGGCTACTGATAGCAGTTTTGGTTAGCAGCAACCCAACTCCTGCTTCCCGAGCACTTCCTTGAGGTTTTCCGGAGTAGAGCAGCACAGTGTTACGCGATGGTGATTTATACTTGCCCGATCCCAACCATCTTACTTCGCTTAGCCCTAAGATATCCATCTTGTACCGCACGAATTCTCTCTCTAGTTGGAGGAATCTGGCATTGTGAGGGCCTTCGCTACCTGCGTCGAGGAGCGTCCTCACATTCCAAAAACCAATCTTTGTCCGGGTACAATAGCCAAAAGTCGTCAACGTGTTATCAGTCCTTATCCGAGGCGTAGTTTCGGTTTCGGTAGCGGAATGGAATTCAGTTACGAAGGGTGCTAACCTCCGTAACCTATCCTGAAGGAACCTAACCTAAGAAGAAGGAACTTTCGCACTTACAATTTTAGCTAATTTATGCAATTGGGATACACAAATCATTGCCCGGGGACCACCTCGAGGAGGTAAAGCAAGCACTTCGACGTGTCTAAAAGTTGCATTGTTGGCCTAAACCAGGTCTTAGGCAGTCAACAACTACCCGATTAGGCACGCCGCAGGTCCCCAAATGCAGTATTATACGTATAAGCAATTCCTTGTTGTTCGGAATCCTACAATCAGCGAAACATCCAGTACAGTGAGTATAGTGACCATTCAAACAAACTTACATTTTACTATAGCTTACCAAAGTTCTATGATCCTTTTATTGTGGATTGGTGCTTTATTTAGTAGTCCCACCCTATAAACAATAAACGTTACCCAAGACCCCTTTACACCGGGCTGCTTCCCGGCTATGGTTGACACTTCAAAAATTGTCGTTCCTTTTATTAATCGTGGATATAATGGCTAGTTAGCCATCTGCACGAGCCAAATTAGATTTGTCCAATAAGATTTGTTTATTAGAAAAAAAAACACAATATTCCACACGTTTCATTCCTCATCATTATGCGCTGAACCTTTTGATTCTATTTCAGTAGCACGGAGTGTTATTGATACTCAATTATTCATACTTGTTGGTAATTACATTGTGACGCTTTTAAATTGTTATTAAAAAAAAAGTTGACAATTTATCTTGGTCACAGATTGCGCGGATCCTAACATAAATATTTACATTTTTTGATTACGGACTATACTCGTATACATAGAAGATTCACATAGAAGCCATATATTTTTCTTTGTTATGGTACCTATTACCTACGAACCTATCTTTGAAATAGCTTTATTTTTAGATTGCGGTTGCGGTATTATTCTATTTGTGTTCTAATTGTAAACAAAATTTGAACTCAAAAATAACAATGACTTGACCCTAAGAATGGTACAAAATTAAAGTTAAATATTTTCCTTCTTGGATAAATATTTTTGATAATTTTTTTTTTTTTTTTTTGTTTGACGGTGTGTTCATGAAAAATATTTATAGGTTTCTTGCTGTAAATATGTTGTTCTATTATTAAAAAAATATTTATAATCGCACTCTTATGTGAAGTGATAACAACAAGGTACCCACAAGTCAACTGATGATTTCCAGTGAGATCAACATTTTTTGTGGAATAAAGATATTACATATTACCTATACCTACATTTTTTCTACAAAAATTTATAAAGCTGTTTCGGAAATAGCAGTTCTATGAAAGGTTTTTATTTGTTCGTTCAAAACTTCTTTCAACGGCGGGCCTCTAGCCCACAAAAATTGGACATTTGGTCATTGACTACCTATAGAGGGGGGCTTTGACAATACGCAATTGTTTGTTGAGTTCATTTCAACTTACATGAATGTCTTAACAAAATTCCAATGTGAACTATACCCAGAAGGGTTAAAAATTTGTAGTGAAGTTGGAATTGTTTTGCCCAGTCCTATAGACTTTGTTTTTATAGAAGGTTTTTAAAATACAAATTCTATACACTCCTGAAATAACTCTATTAAAATGATTGTTCACTGACTAATTTCAATTAAATCTAGTTTAGGCTTATACATACAGACGGACAGACAAAATTGTGTCAAAAGTTTGAACATCAATTAGATGTTTTAACGAGTTCAATCCTATATTAAATATTTTGACCTGTGACTCAGACACATATTTTGAAACCGTAGCACAAGCACTCAAACAAAATGTTTGCAAGACAGAGGCACGAAATACAAAAGTACTCAAAGAATGATGTAGGTACTCACACGTTATGACACATGTACAAATAGGTCCGACGCTATTATTATGGTGCAGGGCCAAAAGTTCAGAGGCCAAAAGTTCACAATCATACCAGAATTTCAGTTTCACTGGCTGAACACAGTAACGCGCGTTCGCACGCGTGTGATTATTAAAACTTATTTAACTCCCAGAGTCGCGTTCGTGGCTGCGGTTTCCATTGTATTCACTTTAACGAGATTTTATGAAGCTATTTTAACTTTTACAGGTGCGAACGCGCGTTCGAACGCTTTTCTACTGTGTTTAGTCAGTTACTCTCCAAATCTGACAGTTTGTGAGTTTTTGTGCAGAAGGTATTGTTTTATTTTTTTAAGAACAAATTTAAAAGAATATAAGTATTTGTTAAAGGTTGTTAATATTTGGCTGTGACTCGACTGTGACTGTTGGCATGTCTCGGGCCTTAAGTGTGGCAGTGGGACATTTTCGAGTATATTCTTTTTTAAGAGTGACAGTTCAAGAATGTAAAAGTGACAATGGAGATAAGCTTCAACATGTGTAGATAAATGTGGAAATACCTCCACTATCGAAATAAATGTGAAGATACCTCCACATCTGCAGATGATTGTAGAGATATCTTCACATGTAGAGGTGGAGCAACGGAGATACTCTTGGGTGGAAAAGAGTAGGTATACAAGAAAATATCGCACTGTCACACTTAAAGCCGAAATACCCGACATACTGTGACTGAGACACTGTCACACTGTTGGCATGACGTCTCGAGTCACTCCCATAATATTTATGTATTTAGTCTATTAAAAACTATCCTTACCTTCTCTGTGTCATTAGATTTAAAAAAAAATATATGTAGTGATTTTACTAAGTATAACAAGCGTAGAAGCAAGTGGCGTAATGGTTAGTACGTAGAACTGTCATGCCGTAGGTCTTGGTTCGATTCCCATCCTAGTTCACCTTAATAAAAAGTCGGCTACTACCTCTATCGAAGAAGTGAAAAATCCTCCAAGAATATCTCTTTGTATGAATAAGTTCCTTAGAGCCGTTTGCTGATACGAAACATAAATATTTATGTTCTAAAGGGTTTTCCAATAAGAGGTGTTATTTTGATATTCAAAGAAAAATGGCATTTTTTGAGATAAATGATCGGATGTTTATTTCATTATAAAGAGGAAGGTATGTCGTTAATAATGGAACACAACATCAGCCAAATGGCCGCCACGACCACGCTTACAGGACCATATCCTTTTCATGAAATTTTCCATAACCAAATCGCAAAGCGGCTGCCCTATGTCCTCGATAGCCTCACGAATTACATCTTTGAGGTCTTGAATCGACGCTGGGCTGTTGGCGTAGACCTTATCTTTCACGTGGCCCCAAAGGAAGAAGTCGCAAGGTACAAAATCACAAGATCTCGGTGGCCAATTGTGATCACCTCTTCGAGAGATAACACGGTCCGGAAACTTTTCCCGTAAAAGATCGATGGTTTCATTGCTTGTGTGGCACGTAGCGCCGTCTTGTTGAAAGTAAACGTCAATCCATTGACCGTAACTGTTGCTCCAGCCTCATTTTCGAAAAAGTAAGGTCCAATGACCCCGCCGGACAATAAACCGCACCAAACAGTCACGCGTTGAGGATGGAGAGGCTTTTCAACAATAACTCTTGGGTTTTCCGAGCCCCAGATGCGACAGTTTTGCTTGTTGACGTAGCCTCCGAGGTGGAAATGGGCGTCATCAGTCAAGATGATTTTTCGATGAAATTTCGGATCATTTTCATGCATTTCAAGGACCCAATCAGCAAAGACACGACGTTGTTGATGATCATCCGGCTTGAGTTCTTGTGTTAACTGAACTTTATAAGCCTTAAGACCCAAGTCTTTATGCACAATACTGTGTAATGACGTTTTTGGAATGCCTAATTCCAAAGAACGACGAGGAATGGACAAACCTGGGTTTTCTTCAACACTGGGCTACAACAGCAATATTCTCAGTTGTTCTTGAGCGACGTGCACGGGTTTTATTCTTCATAACTAACTTATCCCAACAGCTCGAATTTGTCCACCAATTTCTGTATTGCGGTCCGACAAGGTGCGAAACGACGACCCAAAAATGTTTTAGTTTTACGAACCGTCTCTGCCAAATTTTCACCATTTTTATAGTGAATTTTAAAAATTTCAATGCGTTGTTGAAGCCTGTATCGTTCAATTTTTATTAATGGCGTAGTTTTTACTTGTCAAATGTTAAAAAATTACAGATATAAAAGTGACAGCTACCGAAATAGCAGGCTATTCAAAATAACACCTCTTATTGGAAAACCCTTTACTTACTGCATTTAAAAAATTCCTTGTTTCTTGTTATTGAATTCTAGAATCCAAGCAAATATAATTGATTGCCCTTGGCATTGAAACTGAGTATCATACATATTTGTTATGACATGTCATGACAACAACGGGTAGTTTTTGCATGAAACAGTAAATCAATCATGCCAATAAATGTATAGTATTCTTATAGTAATCTTGACATGCGAACACTTTTGAATAACTTTGCCTCGCACTGGAATTGAAAACTAGGCTTGAACTAAAAAATATGCACGCGACTTGATCGCACGAACTTGCTATTGTGGTTAAATACTGTGTCTGATTTTTTTTTTATTTATAAAGATTTTTAAACGCATTATTGAAAAGCCTCAGATTTGCAAAATTATAACAAAATCGGTGTAACCATGGCAAAGATATAAGCGAATAACCCAAAAATAAAACCATTTTCCAAAAAAACGTGGAATACCTAATTCCGTTATATAAATTTTTTGAGAAAAAATCTGAAACGCAGTTTTTTTATAATCAACTTGGTTATTGCAGTCACGAAATTTAATCAAAATCGTTATAGCCGTTTCCGAGAAAATTTGAAGAAGCAAAAATTTTTGAGTGGCAGCTCATCAGTGGAGCTAAATCAAAAATTCTAATTCCACCTCTAGGGAATTACATAAAAATGCTTTGTACGAAATTTGAAGGAAATCGGTCCACCTGTTTAGACTCTAGCTCAAATTACAGTGGACGCACAGAGGCACAGATCGACGGACGGCATGACGAAACCAATTTTTACGGACTTCTCGATCATCGTGGTGTTAAACGAAACCAATACTTGCCCTATAGGTATAGAGCAAGTAAAAATGAAAAAAAGGATTTCATAAGAATTATTCTGATGAGTTAATCAAATTAGGTACCTACATTCTTTCAATATCGAATACATTGCATGTTGAGAATAATAATGTCACAACTCAAAAACATCAGTTAAAAGTAAGGACAATATTGGAGTTCACAAAGTTCAACGCTACATGAGCAAAACGGCCAGTGTGTCTTTATCTTCGAAACTGTCCACTTGATAGCAGAAAGCAGAAGTATGAACTCATTTTACATAGGTATATCAACTTTCTCATGAACAGCTAAAGTTTTTTATTTAAGTGAGCATTTTATTTAGTATAAGTCCGTGATAAGAAACAACACATCTCAGCAAATTATGATTTTCTTTTCTAACAAATTCAACAACAAAGTCATGAACCAAAATGTCTGAATTTATTATTTTGCTTCTTTCCGAAAGATACCTAGTCGTCTTTTTTAGTTCTGACATTATCATTATCAACATTCGAATTCGCAATTACTGCTATTAGAGTCTGAAATGCAAAATGTATTTGATTTCAAATTTACATATAAGGTTCTTTGGCCGGCCTTCAATGATCAGCGGCGCCAATTCCAAACGTCTATCCTTCAAACGTAACTTCAATGAACTGAAACTGATGCAAGACGTTACGCAATAGTGAATGTTTCTTAAAATAAATTTTTCTTATTTTAAATTTGGGCCTTACAGCTTCGCTATACTTTTGATTAATCTAGCGGTCTAGCCAATGCCATCGCCATCCGACAGGGTACATCACACATAAAAAACATGGAAGCAGTCACGTCATAAATGAACGAAGCAACAGTGTAATGAACTTTTAAATGCCTCATAACTCTGTTGGTTGTTGAACCGTTGCGAACTTTCAAATGAATTCGAATTCGAATTCGACTGACGCAGCAGAATTTCCTATGTCTTCCATTTCGTTTTAGTTTTTACTTTTTAATATAATTTGATAGCTGTCTTGGAATTTTAAACGTTCAATGTCTGGCGGTGGGCCGTTTTCAATTAAAATTGTATGTACATATTTTATAAAAGCTGCCGTATCTTTCGAGAGGTAGGTTATTTTTGGATCAATTTACCTTGTCTGCTTGTTAAAAAAATAAATATTAATTAGAATCAATGTAGTGCTAAGTGCAGTGCCATTGAATGCGACTAGCAGTAACACCGTAGCAAACACGTCATCGTGATGTGACCTTAGCAGCCGCTGCGACGAGGCGGAAAGCAATGGGGTTTACTATATGGTTTGATAGATGTTTGTTCTACAATTTAAAATGAGACGAACGATCGCAATTCAATTGCACTCGGCACTCTACTCCAACAACAACTGTCAATATTAATTTTCAATGTAGGTAATTGAATATTACTACAGTGTCAAGTGTTTGTAGAGTGTTGGTTTACATTCCAATACCGTTGTGTCAATTTAACGCCGCCGCGCCGCACCGCGTCGCTTGGTGGTGTTGGTGTTTAATGTCAGTCAAAGTCAGTCAGTAAACTTTGGTCAATGAACTGATGTGTGATATACCTACTTTAAAACAGTTTCAGGTTTCGAGCGGATTTTATAAAATAATAATTTCTTATGGATGAATGAAAATGTTTTGAATACAATTATTTAAATTCATTCAATTAAATAAAAACCGGATGATAATGATTTGCATAAAAAGTGCAACAGAGAATAACTTACGTATTCTGAAAAAATGGCAACGATAATTCCTGAAAGTTGTCATAAAGATCGGACGCAGGGTTTCAATAAGGAAGGAATGGAGAATGAGATCTCTTTCATTTAAGAACCAATTTAGACGAACTATTTAGTTTAATTCAACTTTTTTAGCATGTGTATGTAAATATGTAGATAGTACTTCAATGTATAAAGGGTGTTTTTTTTAGACGTGATGTTTTCAAGAAGGAATAAAACTCATATAATTTAATGTTAGGGCCGAGAATTTAGCTTTAATATAAAGATAAGGGTTTGCTATTATGTTTTAAAAATCATTTCGGGCAAGTGGCCACCGCAGCCGGGAGGCCCAATTTTCGACAGCTCCAATTGTTGCCCGCGATGGCGGATGAACTCATTCGGGTCTTCTTTGATACTCTGCTCCACAGCAGCAATAGTGTCTTCGGAGCGCACTGAACGGATTGCCATTATCCTTTAGAGTAAACGTGGTGCGAAACCGATCCATGATTGCTCGAATTTATGCAATATTGGACGCAGCGCGCGATGCGTCACGCGAACCGAACCATTATTTTGTTCAGGAGTTAGTCTATTAATTATAAAATGGCAAACTAACCTGAGCATAAATCAAGCGACAGCTTTTAAAAAGACCAACTCCGAAAAAAGTATTGCCAGATTGAAAACCACACGTAACACCCTTTACTAATTTTGATGATTTTTCGAGATCGATAATCTTTAAATTTTTGCAACTTATTTTGTGTATCGTTCAATATTCTATGCTACAAAAGTCGATGCTATGAAATCGTAGAGTGAGTGACGATCGACTTTCGACAAATGCCGTTCATTGTTAATTTAACGCCACTCGTAATAAGCTCCGTTTGAGTTATTATAGGTACATACACATATATACAGTGCAAGAGAAAGGGTTAGAAAAACAAACATTTTAAATCAAACATAATTAAGCTTGTGAAAAATTGTTACAATGTTCTTAAAAAATTTTATGAAATTGATTGCATCACACAAAAAAGAAACTCTGCAAGTGTGAAATAAGATTATAGAACCACTTGACGTTTTGTGCCAAATGAACCGTGTTATCGACCCAGGGTAGACTTTGGGTGTGATTTACCATAATGTTCATTCTAAGAATTTTTTTTGTACAACTTCACAACAGCTTTCACTCAAGCCCAGTTTTTCAGTTATGAATTAAACTGGGGTTACTTAACTCTATAAAAGTAAATTTACCCGTCAAAGTTAAATTAAGAAGCAGTTTTTCGGTAGGGGATGCATACCTAACGACTGAAAAAACTCGGTGAGGATAAAACATCAAAAGCATCTGTTGTGTTAATCTTGAGTTAACTCATCAAATTGCAACAAAATTGAATCTCGCACTGAAAAACTGGACCTGAGACCTCAGTGCCTTTTAAAAATCAAGCGATAAACAATGGGTCCCCGTAAACCATTAACAGATGCCGAAAGGCGAAAATTTCTACTCTCAAGTATTACTCATCGATATCAATTTGTCAAATTGCAAAGAAAATAAACCGAAGTAAACGTAGGATGCAGATTTTTTTCAAATATCACGAGAATTACGGTAAAAACTACCAAATTGGCAGTGCAAAAACAAGGTCTAGTTCGGAGCGCGTTTAATATCGAGTTTTTCAATAAGAGCGCTACAAAAGTTTTTTAAATAAAACAAAAACAGTTTTGGATATTAATGAAATTCTTTATTGCTGTGAAAGTACGTTTGATGCCATTATGTATGGAACTCGATTTCTTTTGCATGGCCACCACGGGCACGCTTGCAGAAGTCCAGACGCTGAACCCAATTTTCGACGGTTTTCAAGCATAAATCGGCCGATACTGCTGCAATTTCACGTTCGATATTCGTACGAAGTTCATGAATCGTCGCTGGCTTGTTGGCATAGACCATAGACTTGACGTAGCCTCACAGGAAATAGTCTAACGGCGTCAAATCGCACGACCGAGGCGGCCAAGCGACTGGCTTGGCGGATAATGTTGTAATCTTACAAGTGTAGATTATTTCTGTAACACAAAAAATAACTTTACAGTTGTTGTAGAAAACAAAATTTTTTCTTCACTTGTAGGCATTCTGCTTACAAGTGCTCATTTATAAAGAGATAAGCAGCGTGAAAGCATCGAAATTCATGATAAATAAAGAATCGGTTCAAAAAAAATTGTCATATTGTTAAAGATTCGTCTTTGACACACGAAATTTTTCACAAAACAAGTGGTCTACGATTTCGATGTTTATTCTTTCTTTATAGATTTTAATTCTATTAATTTCAAGATCACTATCACTATCTGAATCAGAATCAAAGAAGAACATTGTATTTAATTTTTTTTTAAGACTTATAGGTTCTATCACTCAGGATCTCTCACTTGTTTCTATTTAGTAGACAGATTAGATGTGCCAATCGTGATTGATTTGACGTTTGTACAAAAGAGAATGGCTTAATGCAATTCCACTAAACCGAATTAGTCGATCCAATTCCAATCGTAGTATGTATGTAAATAATATTCATATGTAGCTATGTTCCGCTCCTTGTAAAATATTTCATTCCTAATAGTTCATTTTGTTTAGAATTCGTATGTTTTCCATTGGTTAGAAATATTATCTTTTCTATGCCTATCAACAATGAAAATTTAATATTTTCAAAATGCACATAAGAAAAGTAAAAATACGTCATTTTTATTTAATTTTGTGTTTACATATGTATGTAATTTACTAAGATTTAAAAGTATTCAAGTTACAAAAATATTACAAAGTATAGGTACATATATTAAAATTTTCAATTGAGGAGCTTATGAACAAAAGGTGCAATTTTCACTTTTTCTTTTGTTTCAGTATTTCAGGAAAACCAAGTTAAGATACGCCTGCCCAATTTTCCATTTTTTTCCTTATGTGCGTCATTTAAGCAGGCTGTGTTTGTTGTATTTATCAGTTTTTCAGTAGGTTTTGAGAAAGTACATAAAATGTTTTCAATTTGTCCAAAACAAAAATATCCAAAGCAAAAATGTCAAACGTAGGTATGTTCAAAATATCACCTTTTGATCAAACATGATGTAAATAATTTATATAATTGAATTAAAAACGTCACCTTTTGTCACGAAAGTGTTTTTGATGGGTAAACATCTATGCTGGCGGTAGAGTAAAAAAAAACGTGAACGTTCGTGTGCAACGTTACGTCGTGCAACGTTACCGTGTGCAAAGTTACGATCTGCATACTAGGATGGGTGCATTCAGTGAAAGAAATCTTAAGATCCCCTTCAAGCAAAAACAAGTCCGTTTTGGATCCGCGCACGTTGATGTTTACACATATTAACCGTGAGTCCCGGTACTCACACATTTTTTTTTCAAGTTAAAAATCATCTAGGCAATCGAAAGAATTCATTGTTCTGGCCCCGAATTAAAAAAAAATACCAAAAGTGAAAATGTCACCTTTTGTTCCTAACCTCCTCAATTATAAAGGGTTTTCCAATAAGAGGTGTTATTTTGATATTCAAAGAAAAATGACATTTTTTGAGAAAAATGATCGGATGTTTATTTCATTATAAAGAAGAAGGTATGCCGTTAATAATGGAACACAACATCAGCCAAATGGCCGCCACGACCACGCTTGCAGGACCATATCCTTTTCATGAAATTTTCCATAACCAAATCGCAAAGTGGCTGCCCTATGTCCTCGATAGCCTCACGAATTCCATATTTGAGGTCTTGAATCGACGCTGGGCTGTTGGCGTAGACCTTATCTTTCACGTGGCCCCAAAGGAAGAAGTCGCAAGGTGTTAAATCACAAGATCTCGGTGGCCAATTGTGATCACCTCTTCGAGAGATAACACGGTCCGGACACTTTTCCCGTAAAAGATCGATGGTTTCATTGCTTGTGTGGCACGTAGCGCAGTCTTGTTGAGAGTAAACGTTGTCCAGATCAATACCATCCAATTCCGGCCATAAAAAATCATTAATCATCTCTCGATAGCGCAATCCATTGACCGTAACTGTTGCTCCAGCCTCATTTTCGAAAAAGTAAGGTCCAATGACCCCGCCGGACCATAAACCGCACCAAACAGTCACGCGTTGAGGATGGAGAGGCTTTTAAACAATAACTCTTGTATTTTCCGAGCCCCAGATGCGACAGTTTTGCTTGTTGACGTAGCCTCCGAAGTGGAAATGGGCCTCATCAGTCAAGATGATTTTTCGATGAAATTTCGGATCATTTTCATGCATTTCAAGGACCCAATCAGCAAAGACACGACGTTGTTGATGATCATCCGGCTCGAGTTCTTGCGTTAACTGAACTTTATAAGCCTTAAGACCCAAGTCTTTATGCAAAATACGGTGTAATGACGTTTGTGGAATGCCTAATTCCAAAGAACGACGAGGAATGGACAAACCTGGGTTTTCTTCAACACTTTGGGCTACAACAGCAATATTCTCAGTTGTTCTTGAGCAACGTGCACGGGTTTTATTCTTCACATCACTAACTTGTCCCAACAGCTCGAATTTGTCCACCAATTTCTGTATTGCGGTCCGACAAGGTGCTTCACGACGACCCAAAAATGTTTTAGTTTTACGAACCGTCTCTGCCAAATTTTCACCATTTTTATAGTGAATTTTAATCATTTCAATGCGTTGTTGAAGCGTGTATCGTTCCATTTTTATTAATGGCGTAGTTTCTACTTGTCAAATGTCAAAAAATGACAGCTTCAAAAGTGACAACTACCGAAATAACAGGCTATTCAAAATAACACCTCTTATTGGAAAACCCTTTTACATAAAATAGATTTCTACATTGAATTATTATTAACAAAAATTAAAGCAACTTATATTTTTGTTGAATAAGGATCACAAACAAACATAAAAATATATACATAAAATGACAATTGACATTGTTTTTTCGGTTAAAAATACCATAAACATGGAGAACAAAATTATTGAAATATTGATTATTGAAAAGATTGTTTTTTTCGTATATTCTAATACTTCTTCTGCATCCTACAAGTCTTGAATCACCTCTCAGATTTCATCGATTATTCTACAAGTAAAATTTAGTTTTTGTTTACACTTGTAGCTTTGTGTTACAGAAATTTGATGCACTTGTGAGGATTCACTTGTATTACAAGTATTTGTAGCTTAGTGTTATAGGCGGCAGGAGATGATCAGACCCTATTTTCCGGCATATGTTTACGAGTGCGCTGGATAAGGGTGGCAAATTCAACAAGACAACACTCCATTTCACGTAGCCAGATCAACTTTGGTCGATTTTTTAGGCAACGGGGAACAACTGTTTTCGAAGAAGAAAAAAAAAGAAAACATCGGAAATGCATTGTTTTTGTTTTTTGTTTAAGTGGACTGCAATGAATAAAATTCAATTGGATGTATTTTTGCGACCTTAAGTCTAAATAATGCGTTTCGCCCAGGTACGACAGTTGTCTTTGGCAAACTGGCTTGCCAAATCACCGGATATGAACATTATTGAAAATGTCTGGTCGATCTTGACTCAATAAATCTACAAAGAAGGCCAGCAATACAACAACAAAACGTAAATCGAAGTCAGTCATCATAGAAGCGTGGCAAAACCTCCCCCAAGAGAATATCAAATCACTTTATGAATCATAAAGCCATAGAGGCAAATGGACCAAATATTGATTAAGATTTTTTATTTAAATTTGTTTTTTAAACAGCTTAAAATTCTTCTAACCTTATTTTCATTTCAAGATTTTTTTATAATAATTTTTAATAATATATAAAATTTAAATAAAATTTATAAAAAAAAAATAAGTAACAATTTTTCACGAGTTTCATTGATGTTATTTTATGAAAACGGGGTTCTAACCTTTTTTCGTCCACTCCTATTCCAATACGTATACCCGATTCGTATGGAGATATAAAAACACAGAATCGGAAATGCTATTGAATGTCGGGTGTTCATCCGTTATAAGGCCCAACTAACTATATATGTATCTACTATGGATAAGCTTAATGTTATGCGCACAGAAGTAAACAATCGAAATCATACAATCCCTATTCAATAGGTAACTACAATGGAGTCCAGTTCCGTTTAGTTAAGTTTCTTTCAATTAATAAAATTCAAGCAAGAGCGATCTCACTTACGCAAATTACATAATAGAGGCAACAGATTTCAGAATTTTCAACAGCTGAAAATTCGTTCGATCATTCATTCATTTTAATGCATTCGTACCATCATTCATTCGTTTATTAACTCATTCGTTCCTTCGTTCATCGCTTCGTTCTGTTTGCTACTAAATTGCCTTTTAATATGCAGTACTTGCCACTTGGCAAGAATAATTCTTTATTTGATCTCAGGGCTGGCATTGTTTGCTGAATTTTAAGCGAGTCAAGGTAGACAAAGTCCCTAATTTCATATGTTCCTATGTCCAACGTCGTCCGTGATTGTGTTCTTCCTTGATGACCGCATATATATACTTGGTCTTGTTATCAGTTACCGTGAAACCCACTTTTGAATTTTTCGTCTATTTACTCACAAAACGGCAGTGACAAACACGTTTTTTTGAGGGTACTGTAAGTATTTTTTCCACCATACTAGCTTATCCCATAGCGTTTCTTGAATAGCGTTCATATAGATATATACTTGCAGCAAATTAGAGAATTGTTCGTCTGCAAAAGGAGTCTCTTTTATGGAACCTTTAATTCCACTAATAATGACCCCTTACTTGGAGGAACATATATAGCTTCTAAGACGAGCAGCCACATACTCGTAAAATAGTGGCGGAGCTCCTAATATGTTTATGTCGTAGTTAAACCGTGTTAACTAAGTAGTTCAATCTAACTGCAACTGTAAATGTCAAAATTGGTTCCATCTGGGGAATTCTGGCTACTGGCTCTGTTATCTGGAACCAAGGAGAATTAACTTTAAGAACTTCGAACAAGGTTTGCAACAAAAGTTCGAAAATTTGTATTTCACTTTTTTTTTCACTTTTCCTATTTTCCAGAAAAGATTGTGTGTTTTCTCTGCTGAAGAAAAAAACAATGAAATGAGGACGCATAATTTGTAAGATAATCATCTCAATGCCAATTTTTTTCCATTCCACAAAACAGCTATGAGTAGTATTTTCTTACATCGAGAGTGAATGGGTTTTTATTTACAAAAAAATGCCTTTGCGGATGATTTACAATAAAATAATAAAATGCCGGCCTTTGGAAAGGGTAGGTAAGCATAAGCTAAGCAGGCAGGCAAGCCAACAAGAGCCGGGTGTTATATAATAACGCAATTAGCGGGTGCAAGACTGTAAGATTGCAAAATGATGCGCTCTGTCAATTTTAAAACCGATAACAATTGTAGTACGCTTTTATTTCTATGGCTGATGATTTTAATTGGCTTGTGATTTATCAAAGAGCTTGCATTGTCGTAAAGTCGTTGTCGTTGATCGTTGATCGTTGATGTCATTGTCATTGCCGGGTGTCGGCTTCATTGCTGCAACAGCTGTCTGTGTTTGATTGGAAAGTAAGTTATTTTTTTTATATCTGGTTCTCAGCTTAATGTATATAAAAATAAACTATTATAGAACAGGTATATATCGAGAAACATTCGAGTAAATTGTATAGGTATCTAATTTGTGTTAATTTCGAATAATAATTTTATTAATCGATTCTCGATGGATAGATAACCACATAAGTCTTTCGCAAAGACGTTTTGCTTAGAGACAATTGAAGGTCAGTGGTTGTGGTGGTATTTCTACATCCATGTTTGATTTAATCTGGGTGGCGGATTTACTCATTGTCATTATTATAAAGTTACGATTCTCTGGAAAAGTCAGTATTCAGAAAACTTTCACTTGGAATAAAATGTATGTGTGTACTGTGTATGTACATACCTACAAACAAAAATTAGCACAAAATATACAGCAAGTATGTATTGATAAAACACGAAAGTGTTCTAAATTCCATAATAAAGATTAAAATGTCAAAGTTTTTATGTGGACTTTTCTTTATTGAATTCCCACATATGTGTGTATGTCTCACCTAATCTTTATTCCAAGCGGGTCCAACACGTGCTCAATGAGATTTACGTCCGGACTTATCAATTCTTGTAATCGGTAAGGCACCTGGCGACGCGACGTGTGGTCTAGGAATGTCCTGCATCAGGGTGGGGACGGAACCACATATTCCTCCAGGATGTTGTTGAAGTAGAAGCTAGAGATCACCGATCCTTCCACGATGCACAGCTCGGTTTTTTTTCCGCATTAAAATTCCTTTACATACCTAGACGGAACCTCCCCAGGAATTTTCCCGCTGGGCAACTGTTGCCGAAGAGTATGTATCTCTCACCTGATCGCCTCCACACTCTGCTACGTCCATCTATTGAGCACAGGGTTGTCAGTTTAGGGGTTTTCCCCCTAGATGCAGGGGCTTTTTTGTCATTGGGGGTGTTATCTGGGGGGGGGGGGGGGTGTTTGGGAGGGTAGTCTGGGGGGGATTAATTCAGAGCTAAAAGGTTGAGAGATTGTAAAGGTATTGAAACAGCTGACAGTAGAGAAGTGTCGCAAATATGGCCCACCCTTAACTTTTTTGTAAATAAAACAGTCAGTTTTTTGGTAATTGACTTTTTTATTTTTTTTAATGCTGAAAGAAATTATTTTATAATCAGCCTTCATAACAAAAAACATAAAAAACAACTTAACTAAAAATATATACATAAATAAAAAACTAAAAAAACTCATTTTAACATTTTTCAAAAAAGTGCTGCTAATATGGACCGCCTTGTGTTAAATATGGACCAGGGTGGTGTATATGGTGGATGAGGTGGGCCATATTACCTGCATATAGCCTTTTTGTTGTATTTTTAATTTTAACCAACTTTAAAAAATGTATTTAAAATTTTGGTTTCACATAATGAAACATAAATCTAAGCACAACAAAGTCTCAAAAAAATATTAAAATATTTGCGCAAAATTTAGTATAAAAACACTTATAAAAATTTACCAAAAAATTATATGGCCAATGCAAAAAAATTCAAACTTCAAATTCCGCGCACATTTCCTGCTTCTGAGTCTCCACTTTTAAATCGCAAACTGAAAAACTAGACCTAAGGGCTTGTTTCACAATGTCTGATTTAATTTCTAAATAAGCAATTTGGAACTTTTTAGTCAATTATCTACCTCCCTTATGTTTCACAATGTCTGAATAGTATATTCTATAACTTAATATTAAAGATCAAAGTATTTTAATGGCCCGATTAAGTGTCGATTAGGATTAGCAAATTTATTTACTTGGAAATTTAAGTATTATTAATATTTTTTTCCAGTTTTCATCAGTCAAAACTATTTTGTCTAGAAAACTAGAACATCTAATTGACAAATACATTTATTATTTGGAAAAAATGTGAAACGCAAAGTTTTTTATTGGGAGGATTTAATTTGCGGATAATTAAAATGTCGAGTAAATAATCAGAACTTTATACTCACACATTGTGAAGAAAACTCTGAACAAATTGCTTCTTTTATTACTTAGTACCTTTTTTACAAATGTTTTTTTTTTACTGTAGCTGTGTGAGTTAATTAAATTTAAAATTAAAAACAAATTTAGGAGCTGTGAAAAACTTGAAAAAAAATTTAGGGGTTTTTTTTGATAAAATGTGGTAATCTGAAACCCGACCGGATTTATACGTTCTTTTTTAAAATTAATAGCTCAATTTCAAAATTGTCTAAGAAAAATGAAAATAACAGAAATAAAAGTGTCAATTAATTATACCACCAATCCATTGTTTAAATTGCGCAAAAAATCATTCTTTTACTAAGTATAAGTAGTAATCTTTAAAACTAGAAGAATTTAAGCATCTGTTTTTATAATGATTGACTAAAAATTGATTTGAAAATTAAAACAAAAACAGTACTTAACAACGTAAGCCTTAAAATAAAAAAAAAAACAGTTTGAACAATTTTTTTGATTTAAGTTTTAAAATTATTTTTTTTTTCAAAAAACTATTGATTAAAACAACTTGACTTAGTTTCAGGTGATACTTTTCTTGCATGATATATTTCTTGGATGATACTTTTTTTGCACTTGTTCATACTTTCACACTGTCACATTATATCACTGTTAAACTGCCACATTGTCGCTTTTAAACGAGGGTGTACTGTACACGAGTACGAGACAAGATAATTGCAAATTTATAACAGTTTTCGACAATAAAAGTATTAAATATGATGGAAGTGACCCGCAGGGCCAAAGCCCCCCGCCGGTGGGCATACTTCAGGCTAAAAGCATATAATTGTGCCAGGGCCGTATCCAGGATTTTGTTTCGGAGGGGGCTTGCTTCCAAGTTTTACGAATAATTCTTTGAAAAAAAATATAAAACTGACCCACCCGGCTTCGCACGGGTAGACAAACCTAAGCTTCGCATAAAAATTACAAAAGAAAATATAAATAAATATTTAAGCTAATTTTTGTAATCGAATAACTACTTTATTCGTTTTAAACTTCTTCACGTTGTGAATAGCTAAATATTTAAAAACTTGATTCTCTAAATCCAATCTATATTACTATCCAAACACAGAAAGAATTTTTGTAATCAAAAAAAATTGTGTTAGTGCCGGGACTCACGGTTAATATGTGTAAATATCAACGTGCGCGGATCCAAAACGGACTTGTTTTTGCTTGAAGGGGATCTTAAGATTTTTTTCACTGAACGCACCCATCCTAGTATGCAGATCGTAACGTTGCACACCGTAACGTTGCACAACGTAGCGTTGCACACGAACGTTCACGTTTTTTTTTCACTCTACCGCCAGCATAGATGTTTACACATCAAAACCACTTTTTTGTTTTTATCCTATTTCACTCTATAAATAGCATTATCAATTTTGTGTGGTGTTATTTTGTCCACCATCCAAAAAAGAATGTGTGCGTGCGGCAACCCTCTTTAATGCCACTCAACTGAATACATCCAGCATCGAACAGTACCTACCGTATACATCTTGTTTCGCAACGAATTCCATCAAACATCTGAGTTTTTGTTTGAACACTCGTGGTGTAACTTCGTGACGATCGCTTGGTGATTGACCGGGATGCAATAACTGCGTAATCTCTAGACATTTTGGATTGCAAGTAAACGTCACAAACAAATCCGGTCGTCCATAATTGCGCACGTAAGTCATCGCGTCCTGGGAGTACTCGTGCATATGCCTCGGACTGTCAATGTGTGTCGATGGCAAAATTGAGAGTCGACCAACATCTGTAATATCTGCGTCGCTATATTGAACGCATGTCTTAAGTGAATATTTTTTTCAGATCGGATTGAATCGAATGTAATAGAGTCGCTCTGTCTCAACCTTAACGTACATAGCAACTGCATATTGTTGAAACAATCGGCGATATCTCAGTAGGTGGTTTGTCAATGTTTTGGCGAATCATCAGTCGATATCCGTAAAAGTTCACTGAACTGACCTTTTTATTTGTCTAGATCCCTAAAAATTTACAAATTATGAAGTGACAGTCAAAAGTTTTTTTTTTTATACTAACCATTGGTCGGATTTATCATGTTGTATTTCAAGTGTTATCCGTCTTCACCACGGCAGAACATAAGCGGATTGATATTGATATTGCCGTCGAGCAAGATTTTCAATCTTTCTGATTCCAGCTTATATTCCTTTTCAAAAGCAAGTTCCTCTCCCGTCCGACGTGCTGCGACATTTTGGTGTGGCGTTGCATTCTGAGAACACCGAATAATGTTACCATGACCTCTAATTATGGCATCGTAACAAATATCGAACTATAAATGGTCATCACTTTGTATAAACCGCACATAAAGTTTTCACTTAACAATAATTTACCTTCGTAATATCCAAAGTGAAGAAAACAAACGAATGAAAAAGATCCAATTAAAATTTGGAAATCAATAGGAAAAACAAAACAAATGAAGTTTAGTTTTCGCTGACAAACAAAAAAAATAAACTCACATTATTCGCAATGATATATTTTTTAAATGTAAACTATTTCACTTGAAAAATCAATGAAAATGATAAAAATACCAATGACAATTATTTTATCGTTTTTTTTTGTTCATAAATGATCTCCCAAACCAACGCGAATATTTCAAAGCGACGACAAAACTTTCGCCTGTATTAATTTATTTACATGGAGATTAATGGGAGCACCCACACTGGCGCGATGCAAATCTTCGAACATTATTCAGTCGTCGCATATTCGCGCGAATGTTTCGCGTTGGTTTGGGACAGCCTTAAACCTTCGAGTAGCAATTACAAACAAACCCGCAGAAGGAAGTATCCAATTTGGTGCAGTCGTTTTCAAGTTTTGAGCATAAGACCGATCTGTTGCGAATATTTTCTTGAGAAAATTAAAAATAAAAATTTTAATTCAGTACTTTAAATTATAACCAACATCGTTAAATATTATTCTCACCATCACCACCATTATAGGTATGTATTATCACCATAAATTTCAGAGAACACAAGAATAATTATCGCGCACCCAGCTCTAATGATTTATTAGGAAATTTTTCACGTAAAAAAGTATGGAGTCCTTAAAATTTTTAATTATATTTCGTGAAAACTTAATGACAACCCATTTCTGTTTAACTTTTTTTTGATACGATATACGGACATAGTGAACGAAGTAATTAAAACTTTTTAGCCAGTAGCACTTGGTAGAGTAGGTAGGTATATTGATTTGTATGCTTAAATATGTTTGCATTCAGGATAGCAATAGAGGGTCGATGTCCTTCTATAACTCTTCTTCACGCGAAAGTGCTTCAAAATGTCATTGAGCACGGAATAACTAAAAGTATCAAATCCATCATCAAACAGAGTTGATATATAGCCTGTCAGACTTCGTCCCAAGTTGCATCAACTTATTTATACAGTCCTGCTATTAAAATGATTTTCATGATGATTATACCTTACCTATGTACAACATTCTGGAACAGAACCATGCCGAGGCAAATTGAAAGATAAATAAACTTTTAAAAGAGTTTAATGCAAAAAAGGCAAATAATACCCAGACCCACCTGTTCATTTGCTCGTTTTCAAATAGTCCTCTTTAGCTATAGATTGTGAAATCATTGACCTGGTCCTGATGACGAAACGGAGGAGATTCATGGGAACGTGATATGAATTATAAATAGATCTTAAATTTTTGGTTCAATAAAATCTACGAGTAAGATAGATAGACAGATTTTTATTTCATTTAAATAAATAAATAAATACATAAATAAATAAATAATCAAATGTAAATCTATATATATTAACAATTATATAATTATATAAATAAAAATAAAATAAACGAATAAATAAATAAATTAACACCATAACTGTCCCCATAAAAATTGATTTAAAACCACCCATACGTCCATTATTATTTCAAGACATCAACAATATGTCCCATGCTTCATATTTAATAGACAATTTTTTTTTTTTTTTGTTCATGCCACCTACGTCCATATATCATTTTTGATACATGAACAGAACTCGGCTTCACTGTCCCCGTACAAAATTTTTTACAAACGCCCATACGTCCGGTAATTTTTTTTTCAAGAAAAAAACATTATTATTTAGTAAGATTCTACATAGAAGGGGGTGGTTGCATACATAATTGCTCACTGCTGTTAAAAGAAAGTTATAGTTTTGTGGTCATTTTTGATACATGGACGTATGCTAACTAATTTTGTGTATCAAATTTGATACATGGGACGTATATGGGTGATTATCAGTTTGTATGGGTCTGGGATTTTCTACTAGATTTTGCAACTGCAAACCCATAAGAGTTTGCATCATTCTATAAATCTGTGTATCTCTATATTCATCTTGCAAGAGGGAAATGGCTGCATCGTGTCATGCATCGGAGGGAGTAAAACCTTCTATGATGGTTTTTCCCGCATTGTCCTTTAACACCGATTGCAAGAAATTAAACTTTTCGACACCCGAAAGCGATTCATTTTCATGCAATGCAGATCGAAAACTTTCCCAAAGGGACTATTTTCGTAATTTGATTGAGAAAGCCAGCAAGTGTTTGTATCTCCATTATGTTGATAAAGATCGAGAAAGGAAAAATCGTTATTAAAAAAAATCACGACTATTACTTTTAAACAAAACTTATTAAATCTCTTTTTCAACAATTCCCGGGTTTCGGCACCATGAATAAAAGTTCTAAAAGTCCGGGAAATGAAAGTAAAAACTCAAATGTCCAATATATAATAAGTTTTATCTTATAACATCAAACTTAAATCAATGATATCGGTTAAAAAGTAAATAGTTAACTTAACTCATGAATTCATATTTGGGCGGCTTTATATTGAAAAAAAAAAATCAGTTTTTATGTTCATATATAAAGAGTTATTAAATAGAGACGAATATAAAATCAAAATTAAATATGTTCCTGATAATTCAATTTAATAAGATAAGTGATGCCACTTTACACAATTAAGAAATATCATATTTATTTTTTTTTTAAATATGTTCATAAAAAAGTAAGGATTTACTTGTGAAATAAGTTTTTTTACTTAAACATTTTTACATTTTTTTTTGTGAACTTTCGTAAAGTATCAGACGTTACCTATACACGTTTATAATGAAAATTATGTTTTTAGGCAATTATCAAAAATGATACATGGACGTAGGCGGCCCGCGAAAAAATTTAATTTGTGTATCAAATATGATACATGGGGCAGTTAAGGTGTGAAAAAACAAATAAAACATAAATAATTAAATGAATACATAAATACGAATATATATATATATATATATCTATCAAAGTTTTGAAGAATTTAGAAGCATATAACACAATTTAATAAAATACCTTAAGCAATATTTGGGCTTGTTTCTGTTTTTAATTTGGAAGAATTAAAAATATTGACCGCTCATTGAATACGTTGATTAAGGGCTTTCTACTCAAGCTAATACATATAAGAAATCTTTCCCAAAAATGCTTCTTCTAATTTCTCTTGTCTTTTCATGTTTTCAAAAGAAATGCATCCAAGTCATCCTTCTCCGATGCACTTTATAGTTTATATTGCAGATCACCTTGCTATTGGTTGGTTACAGGCTTGCTGAAAGGTTAAGATATAAAAGTCAGTAAAACTTCTGAACGTCTCTTGTGATGGAAGCTTTTTGATGATAATCCTTTTTTTTTTTAACAGTATTTGCTCGTCGTCCAAGAAGAGTTTTGAGAATATATTATGTTGGCCCGCATGTATTATATTGAAAGCAAGTCTGACGTCAATATCAACGTTATCAATTTGGTTGCCGAGAATAATCGTACTTCGGGCACTTGGGATAAGTAGTTTTCATTTGTCGAGTATATCGTAAAATAATTTCTTGGTTAAATTAACTTTCTCCTTCATGCATGCCAGGCGTGGGCACACTTTAACCACCCAGGCATTCTTACATTTAGTACGGGGCATTTATATTTTGCTGAGAAATAATTCCGTGACGCATTTTGACTTCGATATTTAAAAAGGTAGGCGAAAACCACATTTTTCACAATTGCACCTAGTGTCATTTGGCCGCCATTTTGTTTTTAACGGTGATTTAAACTTTTGCACGTAACTTGGGTATTTTTGATCCTTGAAAAAAACAATTGCAGGACAAACTTGTAGAAAATTTAATTTCCTACAAAATATTTTTAAGTAACTTTTTTCAAAATTCACTCACATTACAAAGGTAACAGTGCATTTTGGTGAAAAAAGTAAGGGTGAATTTTATTATATCCGTCATATCTTTTTTTTTGTCAGTAGAAAAAAAAACTATAGTAACAAAAGTTGTAGATCCTTCAATTATCTATATTTTTTTGCCTCAACAGTTTTCTAATACGAACTACGGTTCTCGCTCTGCAGCGCATTTAAGTTGGAGAAATCCATATTCTAATGAAATAACACGAAGACGAATTTGGCCTGCGTTTTTTTCGAAATATCGAAATGGTATCACCACACGAGTTGAAGGTCTCATTTTACACAGTTCTTCAATGTTATTAAGACCCGTCATTTCGTTTTCAATGTTTTTATTTAAGCATTTCGCACTCTAGTAGGTGTTTAGATTTTATACGATAAAATTCATGTTACATATTTTTAGAGAATTTGATTCCCTGTCGCGATTGTTCAAGAGATTATTTTAATAATAATGGATGATTCACCACTTTTTTATTTAATATACATATACACTAATCCGTTTAAGAATAATCATATTTCAAAAAAACAAAATTTTTTTTCAAATCCAAAAATTATTTTCTTGAATTTTTTTATATTGTAAATTATTTTAACTTGAAACGACTCCGTGTGTAAATATTTTCATCGAAATCGGTTAAGCCGTTAACGAGGAAGTTGAAAATCAAAATCGCTGTTCTATGACAGATACCTACGGTTAATAACAATTTTTGGCAAAAATTTTGTCTACTTAAAATGCATAACAAATTTACAATAATGCATACAAAAATTTTCATCAAAATCGCCGTTTTTGAGATAAATTATTTATGGCAGGTATCCTTGAATTTAGAAATTCAAAAAAACTTTAAGTTCAAAATTTCAAGAAAATCGCTTCAGTCTTTACGTGGTAGGTCGAGCTACAGACAGATATACAGACATGCAAACGGACCCACTTTTTCGTGTTCTCTATAATCGCAATGTCAGTTTTGAATAAAATACCGAGATCGGTTTTTTTTCCGAATCCTAAATTGACCGATTTGATTCCTATAACAGATCTTATGAAAAAAACAAAGAGAAACAACCAAAAAAAAATAAAATATGACTAGTTTATTAAATGAAAACTTCAATTTTGTTAGTTTTGTATAGCTTTTTAAGAAATAATTACGTACCTGACGTGAATGTTTGTTAATACGAATTCATGCCTCCGGTTTCGAGGAACCACTTGAATGAACCAAGGTGTATAAAATCTAACACATCTACCCAAGTGCGAAATACTTAAATAAAAACATTGAAAACGAAATGACGGTTCGATATTTCGAAAAAACGCAGGCCAAATTCGTCTTCGTGTTATTTCATTAGAATATGGATTTCTCCAACTTAAATGCTCTGCAAAGCGAGAACCGTAGTTCGTATTAGAAAACTGTTGAGCGAAAAAATATAGATAATTGAAAGGATCTACAACTTTTGTTACAATAGTTTTTTTTTCTACTGACAAAAAAAAGACATGACGGATATAATTAAATTTACCCTTACTTTTTTCAACAAAATGCACTGAAACTTTTTAATGTGAGTGAATTTTGAAAAAAAATTACTTAAAAACATTTTGTAGGAAATTAAATTTTCTACAAGTTTGTCCAACAATTGTTTTTTCTAGGATCAAAAATACGCAAGTTACGGCGAAAATCAAAATCACCGTTAAAAACGAAATGGCGGCCAAATGACAATAGGGGTAATAATTGTGAAAATGCGGTTTTCTGCTAGTGTACTGATACCCTTTTGAATATCGAAGTCAAAATGCGTCTCGGAATTATTTCTCAGAGCACCCTATAATGAAATCTAAATACCCCGTACAAATTGGGAAAGCGCAAAACCTCATGCAAAAAGACATCGGCTAGTTCTTCAGGTAAGACCGCACCTGGCGGAAGTGCGTACTTCAACGCATACATATTGGTTTGATAAACCGCATTTGAACTGCAGCGGTGTGGCAAATCTTGTTGCGATTACGCCGATTTTAAGGCTCTCAATGAAAGAGTGGGTAAATAAGTTAAAGACTGCAAAAAATTAAAAAACCAAGTTAACTTAAAAAATATAACTTTATTAGAATATCGGAGGTATCAAGTGATTTCACCTCATTATCTCTCTATGTCGTATAGATGGTTTTCAATGATAAACGTCAGCGGGTATTGCTGTCGTAAGTCCAGGTTTACGTTGATGAGTTCATAAATGCGTAACATTCCTCCCTTCTTGAGCTGGAGCCTCTTGGGTCGAAAGCCTACTCTTAGAAGGCCAAGGATTGATGGTATTACCTCGGTATCTGCTTACGAAAAGTTTTTTTTTCACGATATCTTTAGAACTATTAATTCATGCGGTTATCAAGAAATCGCAGTTTTACATTCCTTTTTCCAAGATTTTAGCGAAATGGGGGCTTTCGACCCCTGAGTTTTTACTTAAGAGAGCATTAAATATTAAAAACACAAATAGAACTTAATAACGAAAATTTTGAAAAAAAAACTGTTCTGTAATTTTGTTTTAATTTTTTCAAAATTTTGTGTTTATAATTTAATTTTTCAACACCGACTCAGTTAAATTTAAAAATAAAATTAAATAATGTATTTCTGGCTTTCAGGTTCATCATGACAAGTTAAAAGTCGATTTTGTAGAAAAATGCTCATGAAATAGAACCACCCCGTTGGAATTTTTTCTGGTTTCGCCCGAACCTATAGGTACGCCCTAGCTTTTCGTCGCATCTTAAATAAAACACCCTTTATATGCCCTCGTTATCCACGAGTCATATTCGCTTATAAAGTATGTTGAGATTTTCATTCATTCATTAAATATAATTTATTTTATTATCATGCAAGTCAAGAACTTCCATTTCGGGCAAAAAAAAGTTTGTTATCATCGCTCGGTAGCGATTCGCATCATCTTTGAAGAAATATGGCCCAATAATGCCGCCGGCCCATAAACCGCACCAAACAGTGGCTTTTTCGGGATGCATTGGTAGCTGTTGCAATGCTTCTGGCTGATCTTCACTCCAAATGCGGCAATTTTGCTTATTTACGTACCCATTCAACCAAAAATGAGCCTCATCGCTGAACACAAGCAGCGCGCGATGAACATTTCGAACCGAGCACGAATTTTGATAGTAAAATTCAATAATTTGCAAGCGTTGTTCATTTGTAAGGCGATCCATGGTTAAATTGCAAACCAAACTGAAGCTGTTTGACAGTGACACAAGGTACTAAACACACGTCAGCTGTCAAAACCAGTGTTGCCAAAACCAAACCAGCCAAAAAATCACCCGTTACGAAGAACGGCCAGGCATTTGAATTCTTTTTCTCAGCCCCCAAAATCAACTCTCCAACGAATTTCCATTTTGAATTCCTGGAATTTTTTTTTGGAGATCATCAATTTGGTATTTTTTTAATTAACAACTTAGCCCTATTAGATTTTGCGCAGCATTCTTTGGAGTCAATTAATCAAAAACTGAAATAACTGCGGAGAGGATATGCAATCAACATTAAAGCTTATTCCTATAAAGATGTTCATCAGAAAATCAAGTTAATTTCTATGCCGGCGAGCGGCTCAGCTGTCAATATATTGCTTTTTTGACAAAATTCAAATAGTTTCTTTAACAAAGATTCAAATTTTTCATGAAAGATTAAAGAAAAGTTCGCCCAGATCCGCGATTATATAAATCGATATAATTCATTATTAAACATTATTAGCTTAAGGCGAACTTAAGTAATCAATGAACACAAAATTAACTCAATAGACAACTCAATACAGGAGTGTCATCAACATACAAACCATTTCTCAATTTTCCCAAAGCAAATAATGACTTCAAAAAGTAAAATTTGTTGCAAAGAATGTTGAACATCTAATTTACAATATTTCTACAGGGCCACAGGTAAAGTTTTTCGTTTCGTTAGATCATAATCATGAAAATAATAAAAAGAATTTATTATATATAAAGTTTTTTCATCTGGAAAGCTTACAAAATGAAACATAAAGATAAAGCGTGAGTTTAATTTTCCTTTAAAAAAATATACCGTTATTAAATTTGTTGAAAATTATTATTATCTTAACATGGGGTGGCAATATGATGAATTATTACAAGTTTACAAGGTCCTTCCTTCTTTTAGAAACAATAATGTTATTGCGCATTTCAAAGTTAGGTTAACTATCATTACTCAGCTGCATTATTTTATGCTGAAGAAAATAATTAGCATATTTTATTGCTTCTTCTGGCTCTGGCCAAATAATTGGCAATGCAAATTTTTCAGATTCAGCTGATGGAACGAGAAGGATTTCATGAGATGTATAAATAGTTAATGATGAGCTGAACATTAAATAACTAAATACTGGATTAATGTGAATGATAAGATTTGCCAGTTAAAGGGATTTATTCAAATTCTTATACCCACATGTTTTATAAATCCTGTTTTCAGTAGATAAACCAGGTCATCCTATATAGTTTCGGGAATAACTCTCTTAATTAAATTATTAATTACAAATTTCGTCCTCCTTTTCGTTTTACAGTATACGCTGTTCGATAAGCGAAATTGATAATTGTAGAAGATTATTTGGAGAGGTCTCTGCTCTTTTTCGCACTGAATTAATTGCCCGGACCATTAATTGTGTGCGGAAAAGTGACATTTGATATTTGTTAGTGTTTGTATTTGTTTTTGATGAGTGTAAACATCTGTTCTGGTGGTGCAACGTTATACGAGGTTACACTTTACGGTGTAGCACATTCTGAATAGTAGGATATAATAGGTACGTTCTATACATGGCCGGCCCCGGCCATACCTGCGCCCTCTGCAAGATTTGTAGAAAGCGCCCCTTTTTTATATTTGCACACATACGTACCTACATACAATGATACACACGTATCAGACTTTTCCACATTACCCAAGAGGTATACTTTCAATGCGTAGGTCTAGTAGGATGTTTTATTATACGATATTTTGAGTTAAATTCTCCTTGAATGCACCAATGAAAGTGAAGTTAGCTAGTGTGCAAAAAATAACTTAGCACAGTTGTGATGGTTGCTATTTTGAGATTATTTGAACAAGTTTTGTGGTTAAAATGCAAATGGCGGTACATATTTGTTTGCGCAAGATCACATTGCATTTTCTTGCTCCTTGTAATGCGCCCCCAGAATTTTGCGCCCTGTGCATTAGCACATCTTGCACATATGGTTGATCCGGCCCTGTTACAAAAATCTGAAGATCCCCTTCATCCTTCAAGCAAACTAGTCCGTTTTTGATCCGTGCACATAGTCAACAACGTATGGACGACTTCCAAATATGGATCCTCAAAACTGCGATTGGATTGGACAAGCGTTGATGTTTACACATATTAACCGTGAGTCCCAGCACTCACATATTTTTTTTTTTTTTATTGTGTAGCATGGCTTTCTGTGATTCGTTTGCGTTTGTTTTTGTTTGGAATTGGTTACGTAAGTTCAACTGTCATTTCTTAGCTGTCATGTTGGACAGCGTACTAGGCTTAACTCATAAGAGTGGATCGCTGGTAGTTATACTCGTACAAAAACGCGCCTTAGCTGTATTACGAGCCTTAATAAATCTAACATGGATATTTATAGCGCTTTTATTTTCGTTTTACTAATTTATTCCTATTTGAGAGCTTGAGACTTGTTCTAAGACAACCCTACTGACGCGTGTTGCAGCGTTACTTTGTATTTGTATTTGTATCAATGAAAAACGTAGTCAAGTCTCAAGTACAAAAGCTACAGGTTAAATCACTTCCGCTTGAAAGCCACGGGTATACTTACGTACGGTGTATGTTGTGTAAATAGTTTACACATCTATCACCTAGTGTTCAACCCGTTAAAAAAAAGTCACATATCATCATGGTTTATTTGTGTCATAGAGCTAATGAAATCTAGACAGAAAATCAAACACTTAAAAGTAGGTGTAGTCAGAAATTCCATAAAAATTCATATACCTACTCACATGTTAACTCACGTTTATTTAATGTACATTACCGGTGTTTTTTGATAATTTTTTTATTGAATTATAAAATGTGCTAGAAGGCAAATAAATGACTATAGAATTCTATTGATTTTGATTAATCCAAAATGAGGTTCATTTTTATTTTAATATAAAAATATATGACAAAATAAAGAGTTTAGCACATTACATGGTTAATTAGTAAATCTGTAATATTTGACAGGTTTTTATACATAATTAAAACAAGAAGACTTTTTTATTCTTAGGTCAAGATTATAAAGGGGCTTTCATCAGGGACGCTACAAAAGTAGAGCAACAGGGACAGCAAACGACGCCATATTTCTTGCCGCTCTTTTGACATCATGGAAAGATATACGAGCCAACAACGAGTCGAAGTTATTAAAATTTACAACCGAAATTCGAAGTCAGTGGCCTCAACGTTAAGAGCGCTACGTCCAATTTATGGTCGTCATAATCGTCCTAGCAGATCAACCATTGGGCGTCTAGTAGAAAAATTTTAATCCACAGGCACAGTACAAAATTTTCCCGTGCCAGTGAGGGAAGTGCCCGTAGTGTCGAGAATATTGCTGCCGCTGAGGCTTCAGTTGCAGAAAGCCGGAATGTGTCTCTCACACGTCGTTCTCAAGCTTTGGGCATCTCTGTGACGTTGTTGTGGCGAATTTTGCGAAAAGATCTTGGCCTACATCCTTACAAGATTAAATTGACGCAAGAACTGAAGCCGCCTGACCACCAGAAGCTTCGTATATTCATGAATTTGAGAAGGTTGAGCAACAACTTGAAAATGATTCGGATTTTCATCGAAAAATCATCTTCAGCGATGGGGCTCATTTCTGCCTGAATGGCTTCATCAATAAACAAAATATGCGGTATTGGTCAGGAAGCAATCCACATGTACTCCATGAGTCATCATTGCACCCCGAAAAAAAATACGGTTTGGTGTGGTTTATGGGCCGGCGGCGTCATTGGGTCATACTTCTTCCGTGATGATCAAGACCGGCACGTTACTGTGAATGGGGATCGCTACCGTTCAATGATAACCGATTATATTTGCCCCAATTGGATGATATGGACTTGGAGGACATGTGGTTCCAACAGGACAAGCCACCCAGCGAACGTCACAATCAATTTATTGGAAACCAAGTTTTGGAGAAGGTGTTATATCACGAAATGGTCCAGTCGCTTGGCCGCCTCGGTCGTGCGATTTGACGCCGTTAGACTATTTCCTGTAGGGCTACGTCAAGTCTATGGTCTATGCTAACAAGCCAGTGACGATTGATGAACTTCTCACGAATATCGAACGTGAAATTGCAGCAGTATCGGCCGATTTATGCTTGAAAACCGTCGAAGACTGGGTTCAGCGTCTGGACTTCTGCAAGCGTTCCCGTGGTGGTCATGCAAAAGAAATCGAATTCCATACAAAATGGCATCGAATTTACTTTCACAGGAATAAAGAATTTCATTGATATCCAAAACCGTTTTAGTTATATTTTTTGTAGCGCTCTTATTGAAAAACCCTTTATTTGTTCTATTTTGAGTCGATTTTTTAGTAAACTGTCCCGCCCGCCTAAATAAGGGGAAATAGGCCCCCTCTCATTTACGTTTTTTTTTTGTTGTCTTAGGCCAACCTAAAAAAAACTGTCGAAACTCGAACAAAATGGTTTTAGTTTAACTCGCCATTAAGCTCATCTGACGAAAAAATACCTAAAATGTTGTGTATAACCCCCTCAATTTCCTTAACTGCGATATACATATTTGTACTTGCTCTGTAGGGCAAGTATTGGTGTCGTGTTCAAAAATATTGTTTTTATTTTTCTTGTTCCCTAAATTGCAGTTAGCTGTCATCGAAATTCATTATAGAGAATTTTGAGAAGTTAAGAGAGCAAAATAGTTAATTATTTTGATGCCAAAATAAAACCTATGACCTCATTATTACATAATGTTTGCCAAAAAAAAATTATTTTAATGATTGAACTACCTACCTAACCCAATTTGAAAAGTCATCTTTTATGTGAAATATTGAGCCAAATATTTGGCAATAATTAATAATTATTTATTTTTGTTTTTAAGTGCCTCAGAACAATGATGAAAGCCAAAGGATTTAATTTTCAATACAATGAAATTACAGTTTGTGCAAAAAAATATTATGTGCATTATGTATGTCTATTACTAAAAATGTTATAAGTATTTCCGGAAGACTATAATTATTAAATTATAGTATTAAAATCATGGCTGGTTTATAAGTTTACGTATCAAATTTCACTCAAATTCGAACGCATGCTCTGAAATGAAAAGCAAACCCACTTTCATTAGATTTGAAGATTAACATCAGCACTGGAATACCACAAAGGTAAGGGATTATACTTTTACCATCAACAAACCTTAAATATACTTGTGTTCCCACGGGGGATTGCACCTACATACGTATATATGGTGGTTTGTTGTTTTGTTGATAACTTTTTATTATCTTGAATTACTGATTAAATAATTAAGCAAGTTATCCATATCTGTTCAAGTTCAGAGATCATAAATAATTTCCTTTGGCAAATGCTGGCTTACAGAGTTTTAATGTAAAATAATTTTAGGTACAACAATTAAGTAAGTATATGTATGTAAATTGTACATATATATCAATTAACCTGATAAACAACAAAGATTCTTAACCAACAAAATACCTATACCAAACATAAACGAAAGTAGTGCGCAATATGGATTAAGATTATTCTTTGTATGTATATACATATTAAATTTTTCCTGAATAACAATGTCCTTCCTACCTTAAGGTCATTGAGTAAATCGGTAGAAAAGTATCAGTATGGCAGGTTATGTAATTATGCATTCTTATAAATCTAATAAAATGCACTGCTGGATCGCGCGAACTTGCTCTTGTTGTTCAAGTATCTTCGAATTTCAAAGATTAATGATAACACTGACGCATCACAATATCTAATATATTTTTGAAAGACGTTGTTCTTTGGTATTTTCCATTGCAAATAGATGCCATATCTTACCTAAATTTGTATTTAATTTATTTGTATACTATATAAAGGGTGATTTTTTAAGAGGTTTAGAACTTTTTAAAAAAAAACAAACATAAAAAATTCGAAAAAATGAATGAAATATTTATTTGAATCGATAGTTTGAACCTTGCAATTTAATGTTTAAAGATAATTTCATGCAAATGTTGACCGCGGCTGCGTCTCAGGTAGCCCATCCGCTGAGTCCAATTTTGGCATACTCTTTCACACATATCGGCCGGTATCTCACGAATGAATGCATGGATGTTGGCTTCCAGTGCGTCAATCGAAGCGGGCTTGTCCCTATAGACATTAACCTTGACATACCCTCACAAAAAATAATCTAATGGTGTCAAATCGCACGATCTAGGCGGCCAATTGACCGGCCCGAAACGTGAAATTAACTGTTCACCAAACTCGCCTCGCAATTGCGCCATTGTTTCGCGTGCTGTGTGGCATGTGGCACCGTCTTGTTGAAACCACATATCATGCAAGTCAAGAACTTCCATTTCGGGCAAAAAAAAGTTTGTTATCATCGCTCGGTAGCGTTCACGATTGACAGTAACGCTGCGATTCGCATCATCTTTGAAGAAATAGGCCCAATAATGCCGCTGGCCCATAAACCGCACCAAACAGTGGCTTTTTCGGGATGCATTGGTAGCTGTTGCAATGCTTCTGGCTGATCTTCACTCCAAATGCGGCAATTTTGCTTATTTACGTACCCATTCAACCAAAAATGAGCCTCATCGCTGAACACAAGCAGCGCGCGATGAACATTTCGAACCGAGCACGAATTTTGATAGTAAAATTCAATAATTTGCAAGCGTTGTTCATTTGTAAGACGATCCATGGTTAAATTGCAAACCAAACTGAAGCTGTTTGACAGTGACACAAGGTACTAAACACACGTCAGCTGTCAAAACCAGTGTTACCAAAACCAAACCAGCTTAAAAATCACCCCTTATAATTTTTAGCATTTAGTAAACTGTTATAATCGTTTCCCTAAAAGATGGAATACTGCGAAAATTGTACAGTTACTGGATATCATATATGTGTCACATAACTTCTAAATAAAAGTTACCGGATATCGACCAATCTCTCTTCTGAGAAAAATAAGCAAAATCTTGGATTTTATTTTCTCCTGTGGTTCCAGATTAAAGTTGTTAAATAGCACCCTCAATATCAACTGTCGGATCCTTTCTGAATATAGAGAAAACATTTGACAGCATCTGAATGTTCTAATACACAAGCTAACCATTTTTAACATTCCAGATACACTAACAAAATAATTGTATTCTTTCTCAATTCCAGGTCATTCTTCGTCAAGATGGAAAACAGCCAATTTAAAACCAAAAGCATCAGAGCAGGAGTTGCCAAAGGATCGGAGCTAGGACCACATATTATCTACATCTAGGTGGACGATTCCCTTACATACATATCTATGCCATGTCACTGATCATTGCAGCCCAAAAAGTTGAAGAACACGTGAGACGTCTGTGGGAATTCTACAAAAATGTGGCATCAAAGTGAACTCAGCCAAATCTGAGTTGGCTTGTTTCAGAATACCCACAAGACAGCGAAACACACCAACTGCCTGGTGGATTGCAATTGACAACCAAAAAATCAGTGAAATATCTGGGTATCAACTCCGAGGAGCGATTGCGTTTCAACCCACACCTTATGGTCGTCCTCAAAAAAACGAATTACGATTTTCATCTCATCCACCCCCTAATGCGGATAAGAAATGACCCCAACCAGAAGACAAAGTTGCTTCTCTACAAGCAACTTCTCAGACCCATCATCACGTACTATTATACTATATCCGAAGGAAGAGTGACTCTAGACACGCCAATTATAACAGTTTTAGTTTATAAACGTACTACTTATGCGGCCCCGCTTGGCCAGGGCTCTCCACCGCACCGGTGGGAATACTTGAGGCACCCAGAGTTTTTTTTTTTAAGTCGAGCGAAGCCCGTTAACGCACGCCCACCTTTAATGGTGAAAAACTGTTATAACTGTTATAAATTGGCATGTCTCTAGTCTCGTCCATATCCGAAACCAGCATGAAGAAGCTTGGAGTGTTGGAGAGGAAAATCCTGCGGATTTGCTCCGGACTTCACTTTGACCGACGCGCCGATGCCGACGGAAGTACGTCAGCAACCATAGACTCTAAGAAGCATCAAGAACCATACTATTCGACAAATTCATATCATAGTCAATGTGGCAAAACAACTGACAAGCAACCTTGTCAACCATCCGAACTTCGAACTCACTGGCTAGAACTATAATCAGAGAAGAGAGACATCCGGAGCTGCGTTACCTAGATGTGACAGCACTCCTTGACAACGACGATGATGTAATCCATTTCAAAGAGGAAGCGGCGTCAATGTAGCATCGTGGTCGTGGGTAGAAGCTACCCCTCCCCAACATCAGACCACAATGACAACCAGATTTGAACAACCCAAGAGAAACCCTCAATTATTCTGTAAATAGGAGGTACCTATACATATAGGTTTAAGACAAATAACGAAATATTTTTAAATACATTTTAATAAAAAAAAAAAACAATGTGTAAAATTATATCCTTTTTTTGTCTTCTCGAAACAACCTTCCACTTTTAGGAAAAAATCTACAAATAATCTACAAAGCCTTTATCCGTGCAAAACTTGAGTAAAACTCTCACATCTATAGGCAGGTGCTCTTTTAACTCATTTGAATCTCTTGGATAGAATTCAAAATGGAGCTTTAAAAATGTTAGGTGATAGAAGTAAAACACAAGCAATTACAACTCAGGAACACCGCCGTACTGTTTCATATCTCTCTCTATTTTATCGCTACTTCCACAAACAGCATTATAGTGAAATAGCAAACTGCATTCCTCCCGTAAAACAATTCAACAGTAGTACTCTCGCTTTTAAGAATGCTTATCAGTTTACCCTTGAGCCCAATTTCGGACGTACCGCCAAGTATAGAGATTCTTTCTTTAGCCGCACTACAAGAATGTGGAATGCTTTGCCTGGGCTCCATTTTCACCTCCCATTTATATTTTCAGAACTTCAAAACCAATGTGCATCGGTATCTCCTATTAAGTCGTTCCCTATTTTCCTTACGCTCGCACCGTGGTAACATATTTTAAGGGTAGTCAAAATCCCTTTAGTGCGCGCTGATTATAAATAAAAAAAAAAAGAAACAACATGAAAAAATAGACAGTTCTACTCTCAGAGAATAAATTCTAATAATTTGACCAGACAACTCTCCTCACAATTTTTTTTGAAAATATTACTCTCAAAGGAAATTAAAGAAAATGTTGAAAATCACATATGTATATTTTTGAAGGAAAAACGGGGTCTACAATTTTCTACCGAACCTGAGAGGTTAAGATATGAGAAATATAATAACGTTAAAAGATAACTCTTGAACAAATTTTCACTTCCTCGCACGAGGCACTAGGCCCCCTGAAAGACATTTTATGCGGAATACGCGGAATTCGAACCCAGAATTTTGAGATTTAAATTATTATTAATTATTAACAGTAGTTGCGGGTACTCAACAATTTATTTTTGAAGATCCAATTGGACAATCTTCTGAAATAATCACATCTGCTTATCATCACATTTTTAGAGAAAGTTACTTCTCTTTGATCCAATTGTACTTCATGCATACCTAACAGTCCAAGCTATTGTGTAATGCCCTCATTCTTGAAACTAAACAATCATTTGTAAAGGAATTATTAATTCAACCCATTTCCATTTCAAACCAAGCAATCCAATCAAATCCCAAGTTATCATTATTGTCGTTTTCGTCGCATTAATCACTCGTTTATATCCCGCATTGATTTTCTAACTTCCCATTGAGATATTTCATGCACACACGGCCGCATAACCAGAAATCTAATCAAGCGCACAACCAGAACAAACAGCATTCAAAATCACCAGAAATACTGCTCAATTAAAGTCCCCTTTGAATTTTCGCTACCATTGCTCTTCATAACGGTGCTGATGTCCTTCCTTCATCATCGAATCGTGTATCGTCGTCGTCGTGAAAAATTATGTTTGAAAAAAAAACACTCATACATACCTACCTACACATAAATATATCAGGAGATGGAATCAATATTCAAATAATGCCCGTAGCTTTTTCGAAAATTTTAAATCTTCATGACACACATTTTCCACTGATTCCTGTTGCCTGAATATTCCTCTTGGTCCAATGTTGCGTGAGGTAAAAATTCAGATGAGCGAAATTTTAAACTTTGTGTATCAGATCGGAATAATGCATTTGAAATTTAACGCATATTTGGGTCAGAGAGTTTTCAAGGATAACGGAGCATAAACAGGATGCGGGCATAGCGGGCAGCAGTGGCGGAAGAAGCTCTTTGTGATATGGTGGATTATTTTTGCCTTGGGCTAGAAGAAAACCGAAACAATTCAATAAATCTCATTTTTCAACATAGGCAAAAAAAAAATCAAATAAAATTTGAAATGGTTATATTAATCTATTAAAACATCGAAACCACACAAGATAGCCCAGGAATATTAGACACAAAAATGGCAAAAGTTCAAAAAAATTCCGACAAGGCTGAACTTTGGTATAGAGCTTTGTTTTTAAGACTATGATTGGAGCCTTCTGCAAAAATCCATATACACATCAAACCGCTTGACACACCGTGTCGTATGGTTTCTAGAATGGTTTGAAACCTTGCTCCGTTTCCATCAAGCTATTTTGGTAAGCATGCGCTCTTCATCAGGCTTACTTTCCTTCAATCAAATTCTAAAAAAATTTAATGTACGCTCCCAGCCGAGTTAGCTCTTGCTTGTGCGGTTAGTTGGCCATCAGCCAATCAGATGATCGGATATTTCAGCCATCATCGTCCAAGTTGAATGGTGTGTCCTGCATAACAGCGGTTTGTTCTTTTCTATAATGGCTATTATACCATTTATGAGCTTATAAAAGTCATAGTTACAGATCATCAGCATCGACTGTCTATCAAATGTAATATTCCCGCTCTCATCTCGATAGGCTTCTCTTCTTTATTTGTAGCTTTTGGTAGATCATGACACTTTTATAAAACTTGCGAACGAAACCCCATGCCGGTCTAAATAGACTCGACGGTCGAAGTCGGCTTCCCGTGCTCTCTCTTTTCCCTCCTAAGAATTAGGCGTAGGCGTTCTTCTCTTCTCTGTTGTGCACTAGCGCTGCTCTCTCAGCAGCTCTGGTTCTAGTCTGAAATTTTGCATCATTGATTTGTGGACCTCGCTCTTGGCTGGATGCGCCAGCTGGCACTCTTCATTGAACCAGGAGTTTTATTGTGATCGCCTCGTAAAACCCTGCACATCAGTGGCGGCGCTTCTGATGGCATGTTGGCAGTGTTCCACTGGTTCTCTGGATTTGATGGGCTTGCTGAAATGTTAAGGGAGAAGTGGTCACCCGCAGTTCTGGTGGTCTCTTGCTATTGAAACTACGCGATGCAAAATGCTTTCACAGCATCCGTTCGGCGTTCTGGTATCATGAACATCCACTTATACGTACTTGAGCTACTACCAAGTAGTGGTCCGAGTTTATGTTGGGATGTTGGCCTCTCGGACATCCAGTATCCAGCAAGCAAGCTTGGAGTCTATCGAAACTGGATTGATTTGGTTGATGGCTCGTTGATCTGGAGACCGCCAGTTCCCCTTGTGTATATTCAATAAATTATTGGAATCCAGTACTTGCTATCATGTGTTTCATAAATAATTTTAAAATTGAGCTTAGGAAGCTGCCTCTGTTAAATTGTTTGTTTTGTTTGACTATGAATTCTGGTGAACAAATCTCAGTTAGTCTAGATTTATACTGCGACGTCAGTGAATAGTTCCATTAAGCGAACTATTTGCGTTTCTGTTGAAAAAAATATTGTAAGCCAAATGACATATCTATTTTATAATGTTACTTCTATAATAACATAATAACAAAAAACACATAGAAAACAGTGAATGACAAATTCAAAAGTTGCATAATTAACAGCATATGTTTCACCTAACCACTTTTCGATCGGTGAATGCTGCTTCGCTAAGTTGACATTCATGAATAGACTTATGAATAGTGTATCAAAAATGTCATATTTATACGACTGAGAAATTGTCATCGAATAGAATGAAAAATTCCATAAGAAATGTTGGTGGTAATTAAATCGTTTAGTTGACACTAATGTCATATTAACTAATTATTATCATACAAAACACAAACACCTTTCTTAAAAAAAAACAAAAAAGAATATTAGTCTATCCAATATCCTTACAATTTTGTAGTATTTAATATTAATATGTTAGAAAAACATTTTCCTCTTTTTATTAACTCAATAAATTTAAATTGATTGTACCAAAGCACGAGGCGGTGTCATTTTCATCTGCACTATAGGATGTGTAACTTATTTCCCCTCACCAAGAAGAACATGGCATAACATACCGCCTCCAAAGTGCAGTGGAATGAATAGCCTGCCAAGAATAGAGCTAAGCGCAAACCGCAACAAACCGCGAACGTGCACACGACTGCAATTTAATACTTAAATCGATTTACTTTTTTTGCCTGTCAATTGCAACTTTTCTAACCCCTAGAATGTTACAAAGGGGAGATGAGCCACTTTACGACAATATTTTTGTTTGATTCAGATATCTTGTATGTTATTTTGTTACTTAGATTTTTAAGAGGAGTATAGAGGCGAAATTTAAATTTTTGTTTAGTTTCCAAAATAAAAGTATTTATCTCAATTAATTTACTTATTTGAATTTCTGTACACCCACAAAAAAATATTCGCTGTAAATATTACAAAAAGAGGCAGTCAAATTTACAAATACTTCCAAATTTTTGTGTTAAACAGCAAATGCACTTACATTTACAATTGATCGCAAGTCTAACAACGCAGCGTTTGCTTTCATTTTCAGAATAAAATTGTTAAAATGATCACAATTATTGCTTGTTGTAAAATTGCGTTGTCAATATTTATTGTTAAATTTACAGACATGAATTTGTAAAAGCGATAGCTTGAAATTGTAAAATCTACATTCATTTTTGTAATAATTACAACAGGTTGTAGAAACTGCAGAAAATTTACAATCAATCTACAATATGTTGTGAAAAATACAACAAAAGTCTTGTATTTAACTGATTATGCTCTACATTCGACAATGAATGCTGTTGTATCGACAAATTTTCTGACAACCAAAATCTACAACTGATAGTGATATTTTTAGAGTTCGGTTGTGGAATCAACAACCGTTTCTCTGTTAATTTGGAAACAGTGGTTGTCGGGTCGATTATGGCATGTTTTTCAACATTTCTACAAAAAAAATTTTTTGGGTGTAGTGACAATAAGCGTTATTTATTATCTAAATATAAAAATTAATTTAACTTGTGTTTCTTACCATTCTTCTTTTTTATCAGTTGACAAAAATATCAACTGATTAAAATATCTATTAAATAGATTGTTTTGTTATGGTCAATTTTTACTCACGATATACATATCTAATATAATATGGAAAGTAATGGATTCGTAAAAAAATTGAACTCGAAATTTTGACCAAACCATTACGATGATAGGGAAGTGGGTCTTGCAATTCTGTCTGTTCAGCTCAGCCTAAACGGAAGAATCGATTTTCATTGAACTTGGCATTTTTCTTCATAGAAACACGGCCAAAAATATTTTTTTTTAATTCAATAAATTTAAATAGGGATAGACTACTGGTTTTTAGTAAAAAAAACATGGTTCTACAAAATTATTATTAATTGCACCTCCCACAGATCCATAATTTGTATTATCGCTTTTCTCGAAAAAAAATGTTTTGAGTTAAAAAAAAAATTATTTTTTTTTTGAGGTCTCAATATTAAAAAAACGAATATTTGACCTTGATTAAAATTTTCAAAAATCAGTTTTTATTTAATACTGTTTAAAAGATTTTAAACAAAAAATATTCATATAACGAAAAGTACCTAACGCTACCTCCCATACAAATGTGTGAAAATCGTTAAGGAAAAGCCTATTGTCTCCGAATTTGGTTAAAATTGTTAAAATTTTGTGTGTGATAAAATAAGTATGTATCTACAATCTACAATTAAATTTCAAAACAAAACATTGGGAAAAATAGTTAAGAGGGTTTGTTTTTGTTTTTGTTTGAGTTTCAGTTATTCGTTTAATTTGGATGTGATTGTTTTCAAAAAGTTTCACTCAAAATTTGGAAATAGTTTCTGTACTTCAGTAGCGAATTAATATGAATAATATTAATGCTTTTTACCTGTTTTTTTTTTTTTTTTATTAAGTACCTCATTTGTTTCCGCAAGTAAATATTGCTTATATTTTGATGTGTAAACATCTATGCTGGCGGTAGAGTGAAAAAAAAGTGAACGTTCGTGTGCAACGTTACGTCGTGCAACGTTACGATGTGCAACGTTACGATCTGCGCATACTAGGATGGGTGCGTTTAGTGAAAAAAATCTTAAGATCCCCTTCAAGCAAAAACAAGTCCTTTTTCGATCCGCGTACGTTGATGTTTACACATATTAACCGTGAGTCCCGGCACTCACACAATTTTTTTTTCATTTGTACTTTTATTAAAAATCGTTTTTTTTTTTTTAATTTAACTGAAAGAAATATATAATTAAAAGTGTTCGGTGCAACCGATAAAATGTCATTAAACGAAGCAAGAAAAATTTAAAAGAGCTTAGAGCAACTGGACATTATCTTTTAGTTTTTTTACTTAACCTAAGTACTTCAACATCAAAACGTAATTCTTATTTAATGTTGATGTCTTTAACAATGCAATCGATTTAAGAGACTAATGGCCGATTTCATAAAAAGCTATTAAATATCCACTTACCACTTAAATGACGTATAATTGTATTTGTGTTTTTAAATTTAAAATGCTTTTAAACAACCTTTTAATCTAAATGCTCGTTTTCGTCTAAATAAATTTTAAAAGAGTGTATCCGGGGATGTGAAGCAAGCTCTATTTTAACTTGTTTCCCTAAAATTTTCCTCTTTACATTGGTGAAACTGAAATATTTCAATATCCTCGTATAATTTAGAAATAATTTAGATGAAAGCGATGGCCATAAAAGTTTAAAAAAAAAAACTGCAATACTATAGACTAAATTTACTTGAATTCTTTGAAGACTTGAATAAGTCATTTACAATCTGTGGATTAGTGGAATCTTTTGATTGAGGTTCAAAGATTGCTTGAAGTAAAATGGACTTTATTATAGTCACAAGACTGCAATACTTTCAATGCATTCAAAAGACTCAAAGAATGTCGTTTTCGTGAATGTAACGTTTTCGTTAAGGCTATACTCCCTTATATTTTTAGATATATAACGCATCTATTCAACACAATCCTTAAGTCTGGTGTTTTTCCATCTGCTTGGAAACAAGCTAAAATTATACCCATTCCAAAAAATCAGAATGATTTTAGACCAATTGCCATATTATCATTTCTGTCTAAGGTGATGAAAAGAATAATGAATGCCCAAATTCGAAAATATCTTAACAACAAAAATTTGTTATGTGAAAATCAGTCTGGTTTTCGGTCAGAGCACAGCTGTACAACAGCTCTCATAAATGTTGTTGAAAATATAAGGCAAACTGTTGACTCTGACAATGTTGTCAGTCAACCACAATGTTCTATGTCGTGAGCTTGTTAATCAGTTCAATTTTTCTTCTTCCTCGGCGATGTTGATCCAGTCATACCTAGATAGCAGATCTCAAGCTGTTGTGGCAAATGGCAGAAAAAATTATTTTGATAATTTCAGTCTTTCCACGGTAAAATTTTAGTTGAAATGTAGTATGCACCACCTGTAAATATCAACTAGTTAAGTAGTGTTGCGGATTCTATAATTAACATAGGTATGTAATTATATGATTGAGTAATATGTTACACAAAAAGGGAGTCGAGATGTGTCGTAATATTTCTATCTGGTGCAAAATTTTAACTTAAGACAGGTCATAATTTTTCCCTGAATTCGAAATCACAAAAATAACTGCCCTACATTTCCGGACAGTTCCACCTATACCCTAAATCTATACGTAGCAAGAAAAGTATGCCAAAGAAAAAATAATGAAAAATGTGCCAGCGGATGGATTCAAGAAAACTTTAGTCCTGAAGAAAACAACAGACAAACAGCAAAAATTGTTGGAAAGTTTGGCTACCCCATTTTCCTCGTCGCCGCCGTTCCGAAAAACGCCGGCCGCCGCGCCGTTGGCTGTCGTGTTGCTACCACTATCAGCGCATTGTTGGAATTTTGCCAACAAAAACTATAATGTTTTTTTTTTTTTTTGAATCGTGCTGCACGTTTGGTGAAATACCAACGAAATAATGAAAATTCGCTCCGAATACAAGAGGAAAATCTTTTAAAATTATAGTCTGCTTCACAGGGAAGTATTGGACAATTTTGAGGCCTTGATTTACTTTATATACAAAAAAAAGTAAAAATGATTGTTTGAGGAGGGGCCTTATTTTTATTTCTTACTATGCAAGTAAGCATAAATGTCTAATGATGAATCTTGCAAAGTCCTCAGGCTAAGATAATAGCTTCATTTATTATTTGTATCAATATTTCACACACAAATTAGCAATTTTTTTCGCTACTTGTTTGGATATTGTCAAAGTGTGATAATCTTTAGAAATACAACAAGACTGACCCAGTCTTTGAAATCAATTTGGAAAGCTGTGTTAAATGAGCAATCTCATGAAGCTGTAAAAGGAGGCCCTATTATTCAACAATTATTCATTCGTTCAGTCTTAGAGAAAAATTACATTTTACAGTTGTAAGTATTTCTGCGCCTTTACCCGCAAAACAGTTAATACTAACCCGTCCATACGCACTTAGTGACTAGGTATATAGATGGAAATTGGGATGCCAGCAGTCGATATGACCTTCACATTGGCCCGGTGGGTCGGGACCAGTGGACGGCCATCACACTTCTCTGGCTTTCAAGTTTCAAAGTAGATGCTATTACTTCGTTATATATATAAGACTTCCGGGTCTTGTTGCTATAACACAAACGAATGCACTGCAACTACAGCAATGAATTCTTTCTAATTTTATACACGAAAAGTACTAACCTATAAACAGTGTCAATTAATATGTCACTTCACTGCACTTGTCCTTTCATTTGAAATTGTTTTGATTATCAAGTTGACATAGTTTTGTTTCGCAGACTTAATGTTTATGTTGATTGCTTTTAGTTTATGCAAGACTAATATGTACTATGGTCATTATCATTAGTTAGTTGATGGTCCGGTCTACGAAAAATCTGAAGTTAAAGTGGATTCAACTGAACTGAAACATGTTATTATTGAATTTCATGCGGAAAAGTTGGAAAAACGCAAATACCCCTATTAAAACAAATTGTTTCAAACTTTTTTTGTATTTTAGGTATGGTGTTGTGTCCTTGAATCCGAGATGAAAAAAAAAAAAGTCATTGAAAACTTTTTGTTGAACTTCGTACAAGTAAGTCAGAAATAAAAGTATGAGACAAAATAAAGTTATGGTAGGTAGACAAATGGGCCCGTTCAGCACATTAAGTTTTGCATTAATTTTTTTTAGATTTCTGAATTTTTGGAGCTTCTGATTGTCCAGCTGCCATACAAATTTAGATGACTTTTAGTGACTTTTAGTTACGTTTGCTTACGTTTCATCTGAATTTTTAGCTAAAAATTCTCATCTGAAAATTCAGAATAAAGTGATAGTGGTGGGGGGAATGTTGAAGTGCTATAAATAGAAGCTGATCTTTATGATTTTTGCTCTGGTTAGTGGTTGATTTTCTATGATTAATTTTCATCACGAACAAATTAATACTTTTTTATATGAAATATCGAACTTGTTAATTATTGATAAGTGAGTCAAAAGATTGACTACCTACCTATTCTTAGAAAAATATTGTTTAATTGTTTTTTTCATTAAACTTCACAAAGTCTTGCTCTATTTTGTTGCTTATTTAGTTAAATATATATAACCACCAGAACTACTAATGCTTTATTTTCAATTTAAGGATATAATTAAAGTTCTATTTTAAAATGCTAGCATTTGACACAAAAACTTTCCACTGACAATTCAGATTGTGTGTGCGTTCAATAACATAAACTAAGATCTGAATTTTCAGATTTTGTTGCAGAGCAACTAACAAACTTATAAAGGGTTTTTCAACAGGGACGCTACAAAAGTAGAGCAACAGGGACAGCAAACGACGCCATATTTCTTGCCGATATACGAGCCAACAACGTGTCGAAATTATTAAAATTTACTACCGAAATTCGGAGTCAGTGGCCTCAACGTTAAGAGCGCTACGTCCAATTTATGGTCGGCATAATCGTCCTAGCAGATCAACAATAAATTGAGCGTCTAGTGGAAAAATTTGAATCCACAGGCACAGTACAAAATGTTCCCGTGCCAGTGAGACAAAGAAGTGCCCGTAGTGTCGAGAATATTGCTGCCGCTGAGATTTCAGTTGCAGAAAGCCCAAATGTGTCTCTCACACGTCGTTCTCAAGCGTTGGGCATCTCTGTGACGTCATTGTGGCGAATTTTGCGAAAAGATCTTGGCCTTCATCCTTACAAGATTAAATTGACGCAAGAAGTGAAGCCGCTTGACCACCAGAAGCGTCGTATGTTCGTGAATTGGGCTGAGCAACAACTTGAAAATGATTCGGATTTTCATCGAAAAATCATCTTCAGCGATGGGGCTCTTTTCTGGCTGAATGGCTTCGTCAATAAACAAAATATGCGGTATTGGTCAGGCAGCAATCCACACGTACTCCATGAGTCATCATTGCATCCCGAAAAAATTACGGTTTGGTGTGGTTTATGGGCCGGCGGTGTCATTTGGCCGTACTTCTTCCGTGATGATCAAGACCGGCACGTTACTGTTAAAGGGGGATCGCTACCGTTCAATGATAACCGAATATTTTTGGCCACAATTGGATGATATTGACTTGGAGGACATGTGGTTCTAACAGGACGGCCGGCGCCACAAGCCACACAGCGAATGTCACAATCAATTTATTGGAAACCAAGTTTGGAGAACGTGTTATCTCACGAAATGGTCCAGTCGCTTGGCCGCCTCGGTCATGCGATTTCACGCCGTTAGACTATTTCCTGTGGGGCTACGTCAAGTCTATGGTCTATTCCAACAAGCCAGCGACGATTGATGAACTTCGTACGAATATCGAACGTGAAATTGCAGCAGTATCGGCCGATTTATGCTTGAAAACCGTCGAAAATTGGGTATAGAGTCTGGACTTCTGCAAGCGTGCCCGTGGTGGACATGCATAAGAAATCGAGTTTCATACATTATTTCATCAAACTACTTTCACAAGAATAAAGAATTTCATTTATATTCAAAACAGTTTTTGTTTTATTTAAAAAAAACTTTTGTAGCGCTCTTATTGCAAAACCCGATACGTATTTAAAGAATTTTTAAAAATGTATATACATAGGTATATCTTATTATTTTGTGTACTTAAGTTATGATGAACTATTTAGAAAGTTTTTTAGTGCATAAGATGATATGTTATAGTTTCTAATTAACTTTGATGTTCAATTGTACATACATTATATACAGGGTGTTTTCTAAGTAATGAACAATACTTTGGAAATAATTCTTTGGCATGCTGTATAAATTTTTTTTTAAGGAGGGTGGGTCTGTTTCCCCCCGATTATGTAGGAGGGGCTATTTTATAAAAGGTTGTCTTCAATCTATGTGTAAAGAAAATATTAAAAAACAACGGCAACACTTACAATGTCATGCAACAGCTTTTTTTGTTATCTATAGTTAGTGACTTATAAATATATGAATTAAAGTAATGTAATTAATAAGCTAGTTAGTGACTTATGAATAAAAAAAAATTTAATTCATTAGCTAGTTAGTGACGAATATTTTACTTTGGCGATATGGGTAACAACAGCGTGATAACCTCGCTTATTCCACAAGAAAGTGAGGAAACCGAAATAATGAAGTTTTTGTTGAGCAAATTCTTTAATTTAGAAGGCTTGAAGGACTTTTCTTTGAATAAAAGTTAGTGTGTTATGAATTTAAAAAAAAATTAATTCATTAAGTCACTAATTATAGCTTATAAATCGAATTTGTTTCAATTCATTCGAATGAGAATGCTCAAAAAAACCGCAGAGTGGATGAAAATAAAATTTATACATATGTATTAAAAGGGCATTAATTGGAGGTAACACTTCTGAAATTAAATTCCTTAAAAGTTATCTCCGGAGCTGGCTATATACATATGTATGTAAATTTTTTTAAATTTTTATTAACAAAATTGTTACGATGTTTGGATGGTAGAATATGAGTAACATTCCCGCATTCTTCTAAATCTGATACAGCATTTCTGAACCCTCTATCCACTACAAAAACATCACCCTCCTCAAGAAAAGTGATGTCCCATCGCAAATTAAAATAGCTTTAGTTCGGTTGGTTGTAACAAAAATGTGGTTGGGTTAGATCTTTTTTCCCGAAATAACTTCATTTCGGGTGACATGATCGATTCCTAAATGGCATTTTAGTCATTTTAATTTTTGGTCCAGAGTATGCCTTGCTAGACTCACACTAGTTTCGCCGGTTCGTATTTTCCATAGATATGCCATTTGTTTGACAGCTTGTTACGCATGTGTTGCGAAATCTCTCCAGGTGGTATCAGTTAAATGACGATGACAAATGCGGGTTATGCTGGAATTACACGCCTGATAAATTGGCAGTGGTCGCTATATGACCCAATTACCGTCTTTTTCTAATTTTCCTCTTTTTTGACAATTGCATTATTGCTGCTTATTGCCCTCGGTGATGGTTTTAAGGATTATTTTGTGACAAATCAATGTCAACTTTGAGACCTACTATGAAACCTCAGATTAGCCACATGAGGATGAGAATCCCCGGCAGCCATATTTTAATTTGCCTTCAAGCTTGAACTGTCAGATCGCAGATAAAAAATGAGAATGTGTGTAATCAAAAATATCACACATATATGTACAGTATAGGGATCTTTAGACACCTGGTTAAATTGTTTTTGCAATTCACATCTATTCATCGACAAGGGATGAAATTACAAAAACAACAATAGCCGTGTTTTATTGGTAATTTTATAGCCAGCGCAGTAAAATTTCCCTTGGCAAACAAAAACAAAGAGTGGATAAACATAGTTAGAGCTTTGAAGATGAAGATGGCGCTCTTGAAAAGAATTCATGACTTGAACCTTAATATTGTTTTTCACTCACAAAATGGATGTGATCTATGATGTTTGTAGTTTGGTGGAGATAAAATGGATGTGATCTATGATATTTGTAGCGAACACAGCCAAAAGTTGCTAAAGCGTTTTATTAACACAGCCAAAGCGTTTTATTGGTACTTGATTATTGCGCTAGCTATAAATTACCAATAAAACACAGCTTGTAAACAAATGGGATTTGGAGGATGAAACGTAAGAAACATTCTCATCTTCATGTTGCTAATCTGTGTATATGAAACTATGTGCGATTATCTAGTAGCATAAACAACTTTCTTTATAGAAGAACCACTTTGGTATTAAAAATTAACAAAATGTGTTATAGCCAGGTCCGAGGATAACTTTTAAAGAACGTAATTTCATATTTGTTATCAACAATTAATGCCCTTACAATCCACATACCTATATGTTTTATTTTAATCCGCTCTGCGTTTTTCATCCATACATTTCCATTAAATCTCCTTTTCTCGAAATATGTCATTTTCACTTTTCAAAAGTAGACATAGTTTGTGCGTTTCTGTCCAAAACATTCGACAACAAACCTTTTGTTCTTAAACTGTTTTCCTTGTCTTTAGATGTTAAAATTTAAAATGTTCCAAAAGTTTTGCTAAATATTTTTTGTATCTCAACTACTTACATACATATTTTTACTTGCAATATGACGCTAAATAGTAAGTTTGGGATTCGTAAAAAATCGAATTAGAGTTTTCAATCAAACATATGACATAACGATGATAGAAACAACGACAAAATGGGTACTGCAATTCTGTATGTTTGTCTGTATATCTGTTAGTCTGTCTATAAAGCGATCGATATAGCTTTAGCAATTGAAGTGTTTTTTTTTTAATTAAAATTGCGATAAAGTTATGCATTTTCTTATTTTTCATTTTTGTTTTTCCAATTAATTTTTCATTTTTTAAATAATTTTTTTTTTTTTCAAAACCCCATTTACATATAGTTGACATAAAATTTATCAATGTCTTAAATAATTATCATACAGCATTCATATAGATACTGAGAGGAATTTCATTCGAATGTGATTGACAACTGAAGTTATCATTTATTTTTATAAAAGTATGTACGGAAGCAGATCCAACAGATTAGATACCTATACAAATTAAACTCATTATCTTTTTCTCAAAACTATGTACCTACCTAAGACATTTAAGATAATTTCAATTAATACGTGCATATCATTAAGAAGCTTGAAAAGCGCTTAAAAGATAATGCAAAATTCAGTTCAAAACATATTTAAATACTTAATACATTTTTCAATGCCATATACCACTTTCAAAATGTTTGAATGGGCAAAATATTTCAAATGTCAACTGATTGGAATAAGAAATTATTTTATTCAAAAGTCTATAGAAATATTCATTTTTGCTCAACATTTTAGTAATCTTCAAAGAAACACGTGTTGTAGTTTTGACCCTCATCACTCACAGCTTTACTTACAATTTTAACCACATAACATATCAGCAAGTGTGACGATTTACGTTCAACTTATCAGTTGGGCGTTAAAAAATTGACAAACACTCTTGCTACCTACACCTCATAAATATGCACATTTAGTAGCAAACCGATAGATTTTATATCTTATCTGATTACATTTTTCTTGACTGCTTTTTTTTTCTAGAAAACCTCAAAACCCAGTAACAAGATAATTTTTCAATTTTGTGGTAAAAGTCTGCTTCGCCACTTTCTGACTTGTTTGGTGAAATGTGATATAAGACATTAAAAAAAAAAAAATAGAAATGCTTTTACATGGTTGTGAAGGTGATAAGATGATTATCTTTAGGGAACTTTCCTGATATATTATATAATCCAGAAAATTCTATTGAAAAAAAAGACATTATGCATTAATCATTTTTGTCTGTTCAAGTGTTAAAAAAGAAAATTTCTTCACACCCTTGTGTAAATTTCTCTGAGGATAGAAAGTATCTATACGAGAATAAAAAACAACTTAAGAAAGTTCACTTCCTTGAAGTTAATAAAAACTCAAGCTACACAAGAAACTACAGAGTTCTATAGCTATTCACAGGCTTCACAGATAAAAATTCGCCTGAAGAAGAGAATGAAGGATGTATGTATAGGTACGAGTAGGTATACTCTTTCTATTTTGTGAAGAATGTAAGTGGTGTCTCGAGAGGTTGCATTCGTTTCCCTGTATCTGGGTGGGTGACACTAAGCAACTTTCATACAGGGTGATTTGCGGAAAAAGGGGACCAAAAGTCAGAGAATGTACAATACATAACTTGGTTCAAGAAATACAAAAAATCTTACGGGAATTCGTGAGTCTATTTCTAGGTTTTTTTTCTAATAAATTGGCTTGAATAAATAAATAATAATAATAATACTTTCCGAATGAATAGAAAGCAGCTAAAGTCATTCCTATCCATAAACCAAGGAAAAATGCTAACGACCCTTTCAGCTACAGACCAATAAGCTTGTTGAGTTCATTAAGCAAATGCCTAGAAAAACTAATAAGAAATAAACTAGTTTTGCTTTTAGATCAATATGATATTTTACCTCTAGATGGCATCACAGCACTACCAATCAAATCCATAGAATATCGAAGCATATACAAAATAATTTGTCTGCAGGAGCACAGGAATGGTACTCCTTGATGTGGAGAAAGCTTTTGATACTGTATGGCATGAAGGCTTAATTCATAAACTAGTTTCCTTGAATTTCCCTTTGTACATCGTCAAAATTATATTATCTTTTCTGTCAAATCGAACATTCAAAGTCTGTGTAAACAACTGGTATACTGATGAAAATAATATTATGGCAGGGGTACCCTAAGGATCGGTGCTAGGACCCTTCTTGTATAATATATACACCTATGATTTCCCAACACTTCAAAATTGTGAAACAGCAATATTTGCTGATGACACATGCATTTATTCATCAGATTCAATTGGTTTATGCATTGAAACTAATTTGCAATCTGCTCTGAATGCTATTCAAATATATTTCGATAATTGGAAAATTAAGATAATTGCTACGAAAACACAGGCTCTTTTTTTTACAAAAAAAGGAAGCCCTGTTTACTGCCTATCAATAGCCTCCGTTTAAACGGCGAACAAATAGAGTGGAAATCAACTGCAAGGTATCTTGGGGTACACCTAGATAAAACCTTGACTTTTAACTTGCACATACAGCAAACGCTTAGCAAACTAAATGTTGTGATAAAAACTCTTTATCCGTTTATCAACCGAAAGTCCAAATGAGTGTGGAAAATAAATTAATGATATTTATATCTATCTTGCAAAGCATTATTTTTTATGGTTCACCGGTCTGGCGAAAATGCGCTAAAACCCAAATACAAAAATTACAGGTAATACAAAAAAATTGTGTGAGTGCCGGGACTCACGGTTAGTATGTGCAAACATCAACGTGCGCGGATCCAAAACGGACTTATTTTTGCTTGAAGGGGATCTTAAGATTTTTTTCACTGAACGCACCCATCCTAGTATGCAGATCGTAACGTTGCACACCGTAACGTTGCACGACGTAACGTTGCACACGAACGTTCACGTTTTTTTTTTACTCTACCGCCAGCATAGATGTTTACACATCAATAAGATTTTGAAAATTATGCTTAATCTTCCCTTGCACTTTTCTACAGATAGAACTCCATAAAATGGCAAACATTGATAAGGTTGCCGTAAAAATTTTGAAACAATATAAATGTTACATTTTGTAGTGCAATAACGCAGATAATAATTTAATTTCAAACTCAATTGCTTAAGGTGTTGTTAGACTTAATGTTTTTCGTTTTTATTTGGTATTTAAAATGTCCACATATGCTATACACATTGTAGTTTTTTTTTTTGTTTTCGCTGTTTATATATGTTTCCAATTCGGTATCATTTTATTTATTTATTTATAAAATTATGTATATATTCGTTCTTTATTTATTATTTATTTATTTATTTATTTGTTAACTTTTTTAATTATTTATCTATTCATTTATTTATTTATTTTTCTTTTCATCTATTTATTTATTTTTGTTTGTTTATTTATTTATTTATCTCTCTATTTATTTGTTTACTTAATTATTTACTAGTTATACTTTACAAATATTACTCCTTATGACAATTTTCTGCACCCCACTTCTCTTTTCCTATAAAAAATTTAAATATGTTGTTAATGAAGTTTTTTTTTAGTAATTTTTCCTTCAAAATGTAATTATAAATCTGTGATAATTGATTACAAATTGTTAATTTTTCAGTAGTAAGGTAGGATATACATATACACCTTATCTCTGTAAATTGTGCAATCTAGGTTAAAAAATCTAGGTAATTAAAAATATTATAAAAATTGGGTACAATAAAGAAATATCTATCTAATAAATAAATAAGTGGAGCTAGTGGAGAACCTATAGTGGCTTACATACTCTCAAACATTGTTAAGCAGGAATTGAGGGGACCTATAATTTTCTGTCGAATAAAAATGGATAAGAAAGAACCCTTTGACAAGTTTGTATTCCTTATGGCTATGGGTGACATTTGTGTCCTCTATGCTTTGCGGAAAGTTGAAAATATTATTTGTTTAATTATGTTTTCGATGACGATGATGGAAACATGGAGTGACAGCGCAGCTTTTCTGTCTATGTGCAATATGCACCACACTCTCTCGTTGTCTGGAACATAGGGAGTATCCGGGGTGTTGCTATTATTGCTTGTTGATCCTATAATTTATTAGTAAACCCTATAAATAATAATTTATGTCATGGATTAAGTGCATTAATAAAACGTCTTCTAACTGACATTTACTAACTGCCAGTAAGCTAATTCGACGAAGAGGGTGGAGTATCGAAGGCAAATTTGTCAAATTTATTTGTTTTTTTCTGAAATTTTAACTCGCAAGTTAACTTCAATTCCACGGCTTAGTCAACTCACGGAATAGAGGTTAATTCTAATAGAGGACTTCTTAGTTTATCAGGTTTATTTTCTCACTTTCCGCAAGAATTCATGAGATAATTTATCAGCTTTGCAGTTTGAAGAAAAATGTGCCCATACAAATTTTGACAGTTCGTTTCTGCAGTTGCATGAATACCCTTTTTATTTTATTCAAATGACTGCTTCGGCTAACTTAGAAGTTGGTTATGCTGTCAAACCTTCGGTTCATATAGGTACGTATGTTAAGTGCCTGAATTTTCTGTGTGATGGATGTTCGCATGGTATCGATTTTTAATGTAAACCTGCACAAAAAAGTCCAACGGCCAACGCAGCCTGATACACGATTAGAGAACTTAGGCCCAATTTTATTAATGGTGAGTTAAACCAGACATAACGTATTCTAGAAGTAATTCAAATTGAAAAAAAATCCGTGGATAAAATATTAAAAGTATGTGTTTATTTAATCTTAAGTTAATTTACCAAATTTGATGAGTTAACTCAGGTTTAACTTTAATCTCGCACTGAAATACTAGACCTTATTAAAACTACCACTTTTTGGACCCTTGAATGAAACCCACATTGAAAGCTTAATCTTATGTTGATTTGTACTACGTTTTAAAAATTATAAAAAGTGGCTATTATATCATATTTAAAACTTTTTATTGAAATAACTTGATTTAAAACATAATAAAAGAATACATATTTGTTCATAAAACAGCTGTTGCAAGTCCTGCGCTTGAACCATCAACCTATACAAGTCTTAGCTTCGTGCCGCCTCCCATGCGAGTCACCCTGTAGGTGTACTTATGTATTACAAATTAAAACTGTGAAGGAGGTGAATTGTCAGGGTTGAAAGTAATACCAGTGCAAAGGACTTCTCCTTTTGTTTTGCAATTTAAAATTATTCCATAGGACAAGTATTGGTTTTGCGTGCTAAAATAAATTGCAACATTAAGTTTGAGCGGTTTAATAAATACATCCGTTGTTGGTGGGAATTTTGTTGTATTAAAATATGGAAGTTATATTGTCTTATTAGAAAAGAGTTTAAAAATTAATCATGACAGCAAACCAAATTATAATTTATTTGTATTTGTATTGATTGGCGCAAATTTAAACAATTTAGTACGAAGTTAAAGCATTTCAAGTATGATGCTAGGTTAAAAAGAGGATTTTACAAATTTTCAATGAGTATCATATATCATATAAAATTTTAAAATATCTTTTTAATATGTTATTTATGTTAAAATCACTAAATGCATATACATATTATCTTTCTAGTATTATAAGTTATACGACTTTGACAATTACAAATGTGAAAAAGGTATGTTTGCCTACTTTTTTGCACGAACTGTCACAGTTTAAAATGTGTTCAGTTGGATTTTATTACGAAAATAGGTTAAGTACGATACTATTGCCAAAATTGGTTTAAAACTAAGAACATGTTTGTATTTATAAAGAAATTTAAAGTTAAAAAATTGTTAAGTTACATTATGCTATTACCTTTACATCAGACTGTTTATAATTTTGCGCCATTTGTTTTACATAACAATTATTTCTCTAGTCTCATCAATAATTTTTAGCAGTATGTAAAAGGTTTGTAAAATTATAATTCTGCAAGAGTGCGTCTACAAAGATATTTGTAATGTTGCAGAAGTGAGGCTCAAATAATTTAACAGCAATATAACGTCTACAAAATTAGGCAAGTTTATTCACACAAATTTTGAGCGTTAATATAATTTCTATACACGGAAAATCATAACGGAACTGGGCAACTAAATAATGAACAAAACCTTCCTATGTAATATCCTTTTCCATTGGTTTAATAGCTATCATTGAAAACATTGGCGCAAAATTTTAAACAGCCTGGTGTAAAGGTGTTAGCTAAAAAGTTCTTAGTTTTAAACAATTTGTATCTAGTATCATACTTAGCGGAGACAGTTCGTGCAAAAAAGTAAGCAAACATACCTTTTTCACATTTATTATTGTCAAAGTGACATATGGAGTTAGTATAATACTAAAAAAGAGACAACAGCCATTTGGTGTTTTAAACTTTAGTAAAATTTTAAAAAGATAGTACCATGTTAATAAGAAATTGGTTTTGCCCAATCTTCCACACAGGATTACTCATAAAATTTCAATGATCATTGGTTCAATCATCAAATTACATATATAAAAATGGAGCACAAACAGCTTTAAGGATAAAAAGACGACTTTTATTTCCGCATTACAATTTTGCATCTCTCAGTTCGGTTGCTTGTGGTTGTCATTTTGTCATAATGGTAATGGCTTTCACTTATGATGTTGACAGATTCTTAAACTTCCCTTTTGTCTTTGCATTCGTGAAAAATTAAATAGAAATTATTTGCTAGTAATTTGTTTCAATTGTATTAAATACTTTTTTTGAACGCAAAACTTATTTAAATGAAAACTAAAAAAAAAAAACGATTTTACACTGCAGATTGTATTCAAGTTTCATTTTGAATTTATTTGGGCTTGTTTAGTGAATTCTGACTTTAAATACAGACTCAAAATTCAATTCTTTACAGATATTGTAAGGTTGCTACGTTCATTGGAAAAAAGTATTTAAGTCGAGTTTCTAGTTATACGAATGGAAAAGTTATCTTGAAATAATGGAAGACTTAGTCGTTCATGTTTTCAAGAACAGCTTTAAGCATTTAATACCAATCAAAAGCATTCGAATTGCTTCCATGTAGCAGAACTAAACGAAATTTTAGTCTTTGAAGTTACGATAAAATTTAAGTCAACTAAGTACGTAATTTCAATTCTTTTTGCTCTAAAAGCAAGTACAGGCGACCAGCTGTGGAACATTTTAATTTTTTGCGGAATCGCTTAAGACGTTATAGAGGTTTTTTTTTCTTTTTTGCTGTAGTTTTACCTTTTCATGTTTTACACTCTATGTTGTTGGAAGAGATTCCCTTAGGAATGCAAAGCGCGGTCATTATCCTTGGCTACCAATTAAAAATACAAAAAAAAAAAAAAAAAAGATATGTTAGTATTTTCAATGCAATGGGTGGTTCTTCTACAATCAAATGCAATTAAGAAGAGAGCTTCTCTGGTCTCTGTTGGAAAGAATAAATTTAATTAAATGACATGATCGTTTGACAAGCAGGAGAGTTTACGAACTTCGGATATTCAAAAAAAAAAATAAAGGAAGAAAATATATATATACCTACCTACAGCATATTAGTAACTTTCATAAGAGTCTCAAGTGAAAAATAATTTAATGCCAACAAAATCAAAGTCGTCTTTCTTGAAGAGTTTTCATTGAAAAATCTTCGTTAAAATGCAACAGACTTTGATTGCACTTGAATGTTGACAGTGGTAGTTTGATTGTTTTCATGACTTTAATGGGTAGGAACTTTTTCTTTTACTGAAAATTATTCTTTTGATATATTTAATGCAAAAAAATGTATTGATTTTATTACAATTTGTTAATTCTAGGTATTGTGTTTACATATCAAAATATCTTTTGGTACCTATATAGCAAAATATCTGACTATTTATTAACAAATAAATAAAGGGTCCACCAAATAACTTTCTTTTTTTTTTAAAATGGCGCACAACATCGAGTGTAGCTTCGGCTGTGTGGCACGTAGCACTGTCCTGTTGAAACCAAATGTTGCCAATATCCTCCTCTTCAATTTTTGTGAACAAAAATTAGTTCAACACTGCCCGATAACGATCGCCATTGACTGTAACGGCCACTCCTTGCTCATTTTCGAAAAATGGCCCAATTATGCCTCTGGACCCAAAATCCGCACCAAACAGTGACTGTGACTCGTTTTGGGTGTATCGGCTTTTCAATGTATGCGTGCGGGTTTTCTATGCCCCAAATGCGACAATTTTGCTTGTTTACTACCCGCCAAGATCAAAATGAGCTTCATCTGAGAAGATGATTTTTTTGGCAAAATTGGCATCTTCTCTAAGTCGATCGCAGGCGATTAGCGAAGCGTATACACAACCATATTCGTTCAGCAGAAGGATAAAACTAATTATTTGTCAAATCAGACATGAGCGGACCCAATTGCACAATGAATTGTACAAAACTGGGTTGAATGTGTTTGCTATTCTAGCGTAAGATGTTGTAATGATGTGGGTAAGATTGTTTTGACTTGATTTTGTAACCCTTCAAGCAAACAAGTCAGATTTGGATCCACGCACGTAGTCAACAACGTATGGTTATGGACAACTTTGCATAAGAATTTAAATATGTACCCTCAAATTCAAACCTGCATCACCACTTTTTCATGCATTGTGAGAAAGAGATCTCCTCATACTCAATGAAAGCTGAAACCGAATCGGGTGACCATCAAATAAAAAATTTACTTCTATCGAGTTCTACATTACCTAAAACAAACAAACAAAGCCTTTATTTTCATTTAAAAAAAAAAAAACTTTTATAAAGGGTGTTTTTTTTTTGACGTGTCGTTTTCAAGAAGAAATAAAACGCATATAATTTAATGTTATGGCCAAGAATTTAGCTTTGTTATAAAGATAAGGGTTTGCCTTATTTCGGGCAAGTGGCCGCCGCGTCTGGCTCGAATAAATTCCAGCCGAGGCCTAACTTTCGCTAGGTCCAATTGTTGCAGGCGATGGCGGATGGACTCATTCGGGTCTTCTTTGATACTCTGCTCCACAACAGCAATAGCGCCTTCGGTGCGCACTGAACGGCGTCTCTGAAAATGGGCATTATCCACTAGAGTAAACGTGGTGCTAAACCGATCCATGGTATGCGATTCTGCGATCATTTCGACCGAATATTGGAAGCAGCGCGCGATGCGTCGCGCGAACCGAACCATTATTTTGGTAATAAATTTGCACGATTTGCAAACGTTGTTCACAAGTAATGGCTGATTTCATAAAGCCCTTTTAACTGTTTAACATGCTTTTAAATATTTAAATGACGTTTGTTCCATACGAAATACTTTATTTAAAAATTTAAAAGCCTGTTAAGTATTTGAAATAATTAAAGCATAAAATCAAGTGACAGCTGTCAAAAAGACCAACTTCGAAAAAAGTATTGCTATATTGAAAACCACACGTTTAAAAACGACACCCTTTAGTCCAATTATAAAAACAAAACATTTAGTCGGCATTTACATTGCAATATTTTTCCAATTCCGATTTGTCTTTGTTGTTGTAATCGTGTGAGAGAGAATGGCAAAATCGTGTGGAAAATATCGGCTGTACCTCGAAATCTGACACGATTACAAAAACAAAGAAAAATCGGCATTGGAAAAATCGGGCAATGTAAATGCCGACTTACAGACAGATTTTTTAGCATTAGGAAAGATGAAATAAACGACAAACATTAAAAGGACAATGGGCGTTTCCTTATTGTTTGAGTGTGTTTTATTTTCTTTCGTCGTCCACTCTAGTGGAGTAAAGAGTGCAGTGAGATGATACTAGTCGTGTTTTTTTGCAAGTCCCGATTAAATTTGTCGAAAAAAACGACGTTGGGACAAAAGAAATTTAAAGTTTAATGCAACAACAACTAATTCTCTTCGGGCGAGGAGAGGAAAATTCTCCGGGCTTAACTTAACCACGGAGGAAAACTGTGTTACCGGCGTGGATTGCATACTTGGCATGTTAGTTAAATGAAGGTAGCAAGATCCGGTACTGGCTAGACTATTGGGTACATAAACTTCATATCGAATTTGTATCTGTGTACTTGCTGTGGCGTAGGTGTTCGTTCTAAAAACAAAATCGATTGAACAAAAATCAACAATTAACATTCGGAATAAATTTAAATCTAATGCTGCATTAAACGACTGACTAATTGGAGGTTTACTATCAGCAAACTGTCAAAAAACGCATAAGAATGGACCAATTCATTGTTTTTGAAGTCTAGTTACAGAAAATACGTCAGTCTTTTAAGTCCAGCATAAACCTAATGCTTGATTTACTGGACTGACAAATTGGCGATTTCCTGTCAAAAAACTGACAGAAGAATGGACCAATTCATTGTTTTTGAAGTCTACTGACAGAAACATGCCAATACATCTGTCGATAAAGTCAAGCATAAATTTAATGCTTGATTTATACGACTGACAAATTGGGTATTTCCTGTCAGTAAACTGTTAAAAAACTGACAGAAGTATAGACAAATTAATTGTTTTTGAAGTCTACTGACAGAAAACTGCCAATACGTCAGTCGTTTAAGTCCACCATAAAACTAATGCTGGATTTATATAACTAACAAACTGGCGGTTTTCTGTCAGCAAACTGTCAAAAACCTGACAGAAGAATGGACCAATTCATGGTTTTTGAAGTCTACTGACAGAAAAATGCCAATACGTCAGTCGTTTAAGTCTCACATAAACCTAATGGTTGATTAATACGACTGACAATTTGGGGGTTTCCTGTCAGCGAACTGACAGAAGAATGGACAAATTCATTGCTCTTGAAGTTTATACTACGTTTTCATTAGAGCAAATGAGGTAATTTCGTTGAGAATTTCCAAATTCGATACGAAATTACCTCATTTCTTATACAAATTCACATTTCGAAATGGTAGGATTTGGTAGGAAATTACGTCAATACACACCCAAGCGGAATCCATTCAATGTGGAATTCATTGAAAACAACAAAAACAAGCCACATCAAAGTCAAAATGAAATGAGCTGTCAAACGAAATTAGCAAATTTGCAATGAAAACACTTTTTTTGAAATTTGCGAAATTACCTCATTTCAGCTCTAATGAAAACGTAGTATTACTGACAGAAAACTGTCAATACGTCAGTCATTTAATTCAGGCATAAACCTAATGCTGGATATATGCGACTTACAAATTGGGGGTTTCCTGTCACCAAACTGTCAAAAAACTTACAGAAGAATGGACCAATTAATTGTTCAAAGAGAGTATAGGCGCACGTTTGGCAGCAATCCTCCGACCAGATGGACCATAATGAGACTTGTTAACAATTTTTCCGAGCATGGGATAGTCGAAAGAAGACCTTACCATCGAAACCCTTCAGTTCGGACGGAGGAAAAAATGGCTGCTGTAGCTGCTGCCATATAAAACAATCCAAGAGTTTCGACAAGAAGTTTATCTCCTCAAATGGGTATAAGCAGACAGTCATTGCAGTCAATTATGCACAATGATTTGGACTTATTCCCATATAAAATTCAAATGGCCAACAAACTGAACGCAGCAGACTTGCCGAAGATGCTTCAAATGGTGGCAGAGGACGGAAACATGTTGAACTGTCTTTTTATGTCTGACGAAGCCCATTTCGATTAAAATTTAAACGGCAACATAAACAAACAAAATTGTCGAATATGGAGTGCTTCCAACCCACAGATACAGTGTGGTGTGTAGTTTCATCACGCTGCATTGCCGGGCCCTACTTCTTCGAAGAAAACGGTCACACTGCTACGGTTACTGGAGACCGTTACTTGAGCATGTTGAGATTCTTCTATCCAGAATTACGCCGAATGAGAATTTTTTTCAACTCTGTGTGGTTTCAGCAAGATGGACTAATACTACGTTTCCACCAAGAGATAATCCGGGATTTAAGGTAGGAGATTTAAAATTAATCTTGAAGTGTTTTCACCACAAAAAGGAGATTAAATTGACGTTTTCAGTCTGAATTGCCATTCAATTGTCAAATCAATTTGACAAGAGTAAAACAAATATAATCGGAAAACGTATAGCGAACGGAAAAAACAATTTTTGAGCAATAAAACAATTAATTTTGAATAAACTATTTATTAAAAATGAGTCTAGTAATCTAAATCTGTTGTAATCACACCATTTTATTGTTCAAAATAACATTAGAGTATAGGAGAATCCATAATTACAGAAAAAAAACACAATTTTTCGGCCCACTCTTCAATGAGAAGCTCCCCATCCTCCAGTGTCTAGGTTGTCCGTTGTTTTTTTTTTGGGTGTTTTGGTTGTTGCATTATCTGGAATTTGTATTGTTTACCAAAATATTATTATAAATATATGAAATACATTGTAAATACTTGCATTTTTATTCCTACAGCCAACGCGCAAAAATATTTTATAATTTTTTTTTATTTCAATGGAAAAACTGACGTTTAAAAGGGTGCGTTCTACAAAATTAGGATTGTTTGATTTGAAAATCTCCTTCTTGGAAGAAGATTTCAATGAGATTTATTTTAAATCTTCTTTTGAGGAGATTTCAATTTGTATGGTAAATCTTGGAGATTTGAAGAGGATTTATGCTAAATCCACTTAAATCGCGATTTAGTGCTCAGTGAAAACGTAGTATAAAGCAATCCATTCAAGAAACAATTGCGGCTATTCCCGTCTCAACTCTCGAAGCAGTAATGAACAACTTTTTGGTAAGATGCCGCACATGTATCAACGAGCAGGGGGCGTTTAAAATCCATTATTTATAAAACTAATTAAGCTATATTTGATAAAATTGAAATTAAAACCAATTGCTGTTCGTTTGTCTCGCTAAAACTCGAGAATGGCTGCACCGATTTCGCTAATTTTGATCTTGAAATATTTTTGGAAGTTCAAGGAAGGTTTAAACGTTGAGAAACATAAATAATAAGTAACGAAAAATACTACAACGACAATTTAATTTTCCAATACAAAATGTTCCTAGCTGTGAAACATTTGACGTCTTTTGTCTTTTTTTTTAATTGTCACTTGGTTGTCAAATATTTATAGGTGTGTTCAGAAATTTGTCTGTTTCATAGTTTTTGTATGAGGTCCGATCTTTTTGGTCTGTTTTGTTGAAATACAAAAGAGTTCTGTTTCAGAAATAAAAAAAGTGTCAGTTGGTTGTCGAAAAAAGAAAATAAATAAATAAATTTCAAGGCGATTATTAAAATCTATTATCAGTTTGTCAGTGCGCGAGAAGAAAAAAAAATATTTAAATTAAATCATGAGTTGAGACGTGAAACCGAATACGATTCCGTTTAACTGAAAAACGTTTTTAATATCATTGATATGGCAACGATTCGATCGCAAAATGGAATTGCACTTGCGCTTAATTCATCATACGTAGTGCAGCTACGTTGTTGGAAGGGGGTTGAACAGCTCATTCAGCACACAATTTGCCGTTGAACATGCAAATTAATGAAACCTTTCGAGGAATTCTGCGATAGCCAAAATGTTGCAGCAAAGCAAATTGGTCGTTTGGGATGAATACATGATGGCAAACAAAAAATCTTTGGAGGCAACGGGCCAACTATTATTCAATAAAGATAACGTATTTATACATTCATTATCACTAGAGTGCATATCCAAATTCGCTGTGTGGTCGGAGTTATTTAATTTTCTAAAAAAAAAACAATAACGACAATACCTACTTACAATGTTATGCTGTAACTTTTTCCAAAGCCAAGACTCCATTCTTTCAGTTTCTTTTTAAATCAAGTTGTTTTAGTGCAAAGTCTAAGAGATTTCAAAATTTTGAAGTGTATCTTGTCAGCAGGCTATGCTGTAGGATGAATTCGCTGATTGTATTTACGTGGTTGTCCACAGTACACAAAACAAGGTAATATACTACGCATCATTGAGAATCTCAGCGACCCTCTTTCAGAATTGACAAAAGCAAAATACAAGTGTTTTTTGTCTGCTCAAGAAGGTTTAACAACAAAAACAAAATACAAGTAATTTGTCTCTTCAAATGATCCCTTTGAATGCGCAGACTAGAACAAAAATGAAAACTCTAAAACCTCAAGTGGTTTATAAAACTCTATATTCATTATCTTGGAGAATATTTTGTTTTATTTAAGAATAATACTTAAGTGCTCTTTAACAAAACTCCTTAGCTAAAAGATTAATATATCTTAACATTACAATATTTAAAATATAATTATGAATTTTTTGTTTTTGTATTCTATTTATATTTTAGATGTATGAAGTTTACTTTTCAAAGATAAAGCTGTACACACATTTTTTCTTATTTATAAAATTATTTTTAATGCAAAAATTGTCTTGGAACGTAAAAAGTTAACTTTTACGTAAAATATAAATTTGTATCTGTTATTCTGTTGCTTCTTAGAGCACCATTAAGGATAAAAGGAGAGGAAAACTTATTAGGATTAATGTTTACACAATAAAGCCCTGAGATTTTTTATGTTTTTTTTAGAGATGGCTCCTGATCTCATACGTTACTCCCAACATATCACTTGTTGAGAGCTCGCAAACTGCGTCGTAGATGTAGGCTAACCAGGGGCCCAATTCCGCAAGCGTGAGTTTTTTCTGTGTGCACAAAAATCAGTGTACACATTAAATTATGCGATTCCGCAAGAGTGTGGTGCAATCTTTTTGACAGATAAAGTGTACACAGATAGGCAAAATTATTCACGAATATTTTGAGCCTGAATAGAAAGTGTACACGGAAAACTATTCACACTTGCGGAATTGAGTTCCAGGAGAATGACCAGGAGAACGTTTGTTAACTAATTATTTTATAGAACACACACAGAGTAGGTCTGTTTGGTATCTTTTTTTAGCAAAATGTGTAAAACCTGTCAAAACACCAAAGTGAGAACGAATTTATCAAAAATGGAGAAACTTACATGAAAGTTAACAAATGCATTGAACCACTTTTGTGTACAAAACGTCAAAATTTCACTCCTCACATCGACAATCACATGCCAAAAATCTGATATTGTTAACAATTTGCGTTTAATTTAAAAAAATTACATAAATTAAACATTTCCCAAGTTATTTATAGTTTATAAAGTTAATTTTCACATATCAGAAACCACAATTTCAAATTAAAAGAAAAAGATGCTAACAGCTGGGTGTTTTGGTAGTCTTTACTCTTCTTGCACACAGAAATGTATGTAGCACAAAGTCGCAAGTTATATAATTTAGGGGAAATTTTTTTCTCTCTCGATGTGCAACTTTATCGAGTTAACAAACAGGATTTTGTGAAAAATTGTGCAATTTTTTGAAAAATTGTGCAAATTCGTAAGAAATTTCACGTTACCAAGCAGACCTAGTGCGTCTCTTAGACAATCTACTTGCGCGCTCAAAATGAATGAAATGAGTCCCCAAATCTTGGATTTTTCTTATGATTTTATTTATTTTTGTGTGAAAAAATTTGAGGATGTTAAGTCCCCAAAAGTCCATGAAATAAATCTTAATTTTATTTCATTTTATGTTTACTTCATTGGGGAGTTTTTTTCACGCAGCCATTGCATATTCTTTAAAATCTGCTCAATGTTCTTTGCAATATTTTGTTGCTCCTTTTCAATATTTGCAACCTTTGTTTCAATATTTTGCATATTCTTTTCATTATTAAGTACTTGCTTTTCAAAATCTTGTACATTCTGTTCAATAATAAGGGATTTCTGGTAAATATCTAATACATTGTTTTGCATAATTTCAACTATATTTTCTATATTTTCGACTTTCTGTTCAATATTTTGTACATTCTGTTCATTAATTATGGTTTTTTTGTAAATATGTATTACATTATTGTCCATATTTTCAGCTTTACCTCCTATATTATTAACTGTCTGTTCAAGGTGTTCTAATTGTTTTTGTTCCTTGCTTGTCTCACTGTTTTTATTTCTTATAATCGTTTTTGCTTCTGCAATTGCTGATTCCACCACCGATTGATTTCCTATCCACAAATCAAAGGTCTCCAAAAAAAAACTAAACAAAGCCCACTCTTCTGTATATGTGGGCATGATAGCCATTTGTTTGGCATAACAATGATGGCATTTATATGGTAAAATGATCTTAATTGGTAAAACCTCATCAAACATTCGAACACCAGAGACATAATACTTGCAAGTGCATTCCTTAATGTTTTTGTTTTGATCATGACGGTTGCGAAACAATTTAACATCGTGATTGTTTAAAAACTTAGCACGACAAATTATTCCGTTAAGCTCCGCTTGCTGTCGTATGGCCTGCAATGGAAAAAAATAATTAGAAATTTATTTTCGAAATTATACTATTTACTTTACGCGCGTTGAAGGTAAAAATTTCAGTATGGAACTGTCAGTGACATGATTACTGTCATTGCAATCTACTGACCGACCAGCGACAGACACCATTCTGACAAACAGGAATGACAGGTGACTAAATCGTTCATTCATTTATCTGACTCATCAAAAAATAAAAATAATTAGAATATAAATTGCTAGACTAATTTGTTAAATTCCTATTATAAGTTCGGTTAAACATGGTTTAACTGATTAAGGGTCGATAAACAATATTCTAAACAGGAGGTACCAGAATATTGACTTTTGTAATCAATGGATATTTTGAATATAAGAATGTCAAGCGTAAATTGAACAAAAAAAAAAAGAAAGTAGAAAAATACATGGTTGAAGAATAATTTCCCGCCTGAAAAAACAATCAAACAATACAAACAAGTGGCTATCAAGGTATACTCTATCGGTCTCCGTTAGGTGCTCTCGCCAGTTACATATATATACATATACGTTCCTTTTTGCTTCGATAGACAAATCTTGCCTAACTAAATATAGTAAATAGGTTCTCATTTATACAAAATTATAATTATTATTAATGAACGAGACTAGAGAATTCCAATTTATAACAGTTATAATGGGTGATTTTTTAAGAGGTTTAGAACTTTTTTTAAAAAAAAAAACACATAAAATTCGAAAAAATGAATGAAATATTTATTTGAATCGATAGTTTGAACCTTGCAATTTAATGTTTAAAGATAATTTCATGCAAATGTTGACCGCGGCTGCGTCTCAGGTAGCCCATCCGCTGAGTCCAATTTTGGCATACTCTTTCACACATATCGGCCGGTATCTCACGAATGAATGCATGGATGTTGGCTTCCAGTGCGTCAATCGAAGCGGGCTTGTCCCTATAGACATTAGCCTTGACATACCCCCACAAAAAATAATCTAATGGTGTCAAATCGCACGATCTAGGCGGCCAATTGACCGGCCCGAAACGTGAAATTAACTGTTCACCAAACTCGCCTCGCAATTGCGCCATTGTTTCGCGTGCTGTGTGGCATCGTCTTGTTGAAACCACATATCATGCAAGTCAAGAACTTCCATTTCGGGCAAAAAAAAGTTTGTTATCATCGCTCGGTAGCTTTCACCATTGACAGTAACGCTGCGATTCGCATCATCTTTGAAGAAATAGGCCCAATAATGCCGCCGGGCCATAAACCGCACCAAACAGTGGCTTTTTCGGGATGCATTGGTAGCTGTTGCAATGCTTCTGGCTGATCTTCACTCCAAATGCGGCAATTTTGCTTATTTACGTACCCATTCAACCAAAAATGAGCCTCATCGCTGAACACAAGCAGCGCGCGATGAACATTTCGAACCGAGCACGAATTTTGATAGTAAAATTCAATAATTTGCAAGCGTTGTTCATTTGTAAGACGATCCATGGTTAAATTGCAAACCAAACTGAAGCTGTTTGACAGTGACACAAGGTACTAAACACACGTCAGCTGTCAAAACCAGTGTTGCCAAAACCAAACCAGCTAAAAAATCACCCGTTAATAGTTTTTCGCCATTAAAAGTGGGCGTGCGTCATCGCGGTTCGCACGACTTGAAAAAACTGGGTGCCCGTATTATGTCCACCCAACGGATAGGTTGAGTTAATGTTAGTAGCACAGATTTTCCACATGAAGATGAGAATGTTTCGTACGTATCACCATCCAAAACCCATTTGATGAATAGATGTGAATTGTAACAACAATTTAACCAGGTGTGCGAAGATCCCTGTTACATATACTGTCTATATGTGAGGTCTTTATACACACATTCTCATTTTTGTATACGATATCTGACAGTTCAAGCTTGTAGGCAAATTAAAATGGCAGCCGGGGATTCTCATCTTCATGTGGCTAATCTGTGGTTATACTCTGTTCAATTTGAATGTGAAGATAGGATATTTGCCTTCACCCATACTATTATGGATTTCAATAAGCTATCTCCATTTTAAAGCCCTCGCCACCAAACCAAAGAAAATGCCATATGAATTTCCATCAACTAGACAATGGTAACTCTGATTCAACACAATGTCGATAAGCAGTGTTGCCATTTTGACTGTTTTCCAGTCAGATTTGACTGGATTTTATCGCCGTTAGCTGGAAATTAAAAACAAATCCAGTCAACTGTTTTTTTGGAAGGGATTTAATTATTCAATTTGCACCTGAACTTAAAAAAAAAAGTTTAAAAACACTTCCAGGTCAGTGTTAGCCAAGTGTAAACGAGTAATTATGTAGTGAAATCAACGAACACTTCCATTTTTGAATTTTTGTGACAAGACATCTGAGTTGACAGCAACAAACAGTGGCTGTACTGTAGTGCCAATGGCAAAGTTTTTTGTGTTAAATTTTGTTTTGAACTTCTGCTTGCTGGTTGTTCTATCCAATATTAATAAAATATATTTTTGTTTTCGCTAGAAACAAAATTCGAACAGTAGCTCCTCGATAATGTGAATTGCCGATATTGTGAATTTCTCTATAATGTGAACCGCCAAAACTTTACATTGTCATCTCTATAATGTGAACTTCTGAAGTTTTCGAGCTCTAAAATGTGAATTTCTTTTGTAAAAGGTTTTATATTTACCTTTTTTCTCTTGTGAGCTTTGCGTGCGATATGAAGGACTAATTAACAGTTGTTTGTCTAGACATATTACAATTTTTTTTAATGCAACTGCAGGCCAGACAGTGTGTCCTACGAGTTGTGTAGAAACATTTTACAATACCATGCTTTTTGTATGATGTTTTATGATAAATATTTTATTTTGTATTTTTTCTTAACTTAATAAATGTTGAAACTATGCTTTAGGAAATTATTTTGTGTTGTTATTAATGAATACGAAAGTTCTTACAATCAGTTTGCAAGAACTGAAAAATGTTCCAGTTATGTGAATCCTTCTAAAATCCGAAAAAAAAATTGTTTTAACTAGTTCAAATTATCGATGGACTACTGTATTTTGCTATTTGACTGTTTTTTTTTGACTTGAAAACTTACTTATGACTTGACTTACTTATGTTTGACTGTTTTTTTTTACTGGATTCGGAAGAAACAAATCCAGTCAACAAGTCAGATTTGACTGGATTTGGAATTTTGAACTGTCGATAAGAGTTGGTTGCACATTGGCGATCAGTCTCCTTTTACCCGGGGAGCAAATAGGTCATGAGCTCAAAGAAGATTACACAAACAATTTAAATATGTGTGTTTGAAAAAGCTCTGCCATAAGGCCTGTACTGTACATTCAAATTGAACAGAGTATAGTAGTTTCTTTACTTCTCTTTTAATAAGTTTCTTGTTTGAATATAAAACAAACAGAATAGGTTTAATTTTCTGTTAATTTTCTAGTTTCCATTTTCATTTCTGGATCTTTTTCCATTGTTTTCCGGCATAATTTCCACTGTTTCTGGTTTTATTTAACAATTAATTTCTATTTTGAGCAAATAAAATATTCTGGCGTTTTTTCCAAAGAAAAATTTTGGTAGATTCAGGGAGCCTTAAACAGTTATATCATTTTATCTCCATTAAATGTGTGAAAAACTCTGGATGTCCAAAGTATTCCCACTGGCGATGGCGGCTTGCCGCATAAACAGTAAACTTTTATAAACAAAACTTCTATGACGGTGTTCACATTGGAATGTCTCTTCCGATTTTTTTACGTCTCTGTGCTTTCGCTCACTCCCCCTTTATTGGGTTAAAAAAAATGACCGCATTTTTTAATTTTTTTAAAAATCATTGCATTTTTTTGACGTTTTCTTTTGGGACATTTGATTTCTCTCTCTGTAATTTATATCTGGCACTTAAATCGTACAGAATCCAATTTTTTTAATTGGAAACATATTTATTTTAGAAGATTTATATTTTGTAAGTGAAAAGTTTCTAATTATAATCATTCGAAAAGCACAGATTTTTGTTTTGTTTTAACGACTGCCGAACGTCTAAGTGAGTCGGATGTGTTTACAATAGCTTGTGTCTGAACAAAACAAGTTAGATTCACGTCAAAAAAATCGGAGGAATCAGTCCAATGTGAACACCGTTTATAAATTATGTCTAGTCTAGAGTCACTTCGATAGTTTTTGTAAGAAAAATTGTTTCCTTCAATTTTCAGTTATTCAAAGAATTGATTTAAAAAACACATCAGAACTGTTTCCCTTATCTGGGTGCTTATCATAAAGAACTCTTCTGAAACCATTATATTAAATAACAGTCAACCGACGCTTCTGAGAAGATAACTTCGCTTCTCGATTTGAAATCAGAATCCGCTCAAGAAGCACAAATACATTTAAGCTCTAACGTCAGAAAATACTCACTCAAAATGTCGATGCCATTATTCTATATTCATCAAAAATTTATCAATGCAGGGAAGATAGCACGTTTGCCTCTCAGTCTGGTTACATTGGCTGGCATAAACATGTCCCTCTTTAAAGCTCTCACAGGGTTTCCGTAGTTAATTATAAAAAAAACCATTCACCATTAAAATACTCAACTTTATAAATCTGTTCTCAAATGCTTCAAATCCTAAAAGTTCCATAATAAAATCCAAAGAAAAGGCTCTTGAATTTGCTTACAATTGGGAAAGGTAACTCTGTTTGGATGAGTACAATTTCAATACAAACATCGTAGATGAGTATCCCTTTCCCTTCAGCACTGGGATACAACGGTCGTGGTAGGGTGCACGACTTTTTTTCGCAGAATTACAACAAATCATGTAACTTATACGTAAGTCAGTGGCAATAGAGTACAGGTAGATATTTCTTTTGCAGGCAAATACAAAATAATGAACTGGCAGGGCATTTCACCGAAACGACGATTCACGAATACAATGACAAAATTTCAAAGCTGAGTAGAATAAGTAAGGACTGTTCCATTGGATTTCAGAATGAGTGAATCCCCGAGTGAAACCAATGGAAAACGACATTAGCACATACAACAACCTGATCTTTTTTGCTTAAAAGCACGATCGGAAGCTAGTTTGTTTCACAACCATTACAAAAATCTACCTCTGACTAAACTGATTCTAAACTCACCACATAAGCGAATATTCAAATTTAAATTCAAAAAGGTCGTTATGAGAAACATTGACAATGAAAATAAACTCCGAGCATTTCGCTGTCATGTTCCTTTCCTAACTAAAGATTCACATGATTAATATCTGTCACACTGTCATGGTGAAATTTGATCGACAATACATATATAGATACATAGGAATCACGACTTACCTGAATATCACTAACAGCCAATCCATTAAGTAGGTTCATCAGAACGACGGCCATGCAGATGATAAACAGAAAAATCAAAATGTAACTGCAAAAGCCTTCTAAATTCAAATCTGCGAAGTTCAGCTCTCCAACAACCATAGCCATCGTTTTGACAACTGATTTGAATATATTTTCAAACTCATGCTCAGGTCCAAAAAGAACAAAAAAACATAAGGCAAACGTAAACACGAAAATCGAATAGAGTGAGAAGCTGGTTATAAAAGTTTTTAAAACTTCTTCCAGCATTAGTATATGTGTTGAAAATAATGAAATTGGCAAATTCCTAACAAGAATCCAAAACTCAAGTGCAATGAGAAGTATTCCGAACACAACTATTTCCTTTTTTACTGTTTGCATTGCGATAATTAATATGGAAACGATTATCAGAAGCAATTCCAAGTAGTTGCTGATTTTTTGTAGGTACTCTTTTGAATATCTTAACTGAATTACTTCTCGAATTATAAGATATGAAGTTCCAAAAATTGTAAACCACCAAGTTAAATTCTTAAAGCCACTTTCAGTTTTATCTCCTGTGGTCGAAATGATGTACGATACAATGGAAGCAAGATAAAACCAATACAGGAACAAATTTAAGTATAAGTATTTTGAAACTCGTTGCCATTTAAGATCCATAAAGCTTGTGATGAGTGGATGTTTTAGAAGATCTAAGTGTTCTTTTGAATTTATAATGAGCATTATTGGCATCATTTCGTTGAGATCAGGTTGTGATTGGGGCGGAATAAGATTTTTGTAATTGAAAGTTATGCATTTTTTCCGATGTATCAATTTTTCATCAATACAAGAATCAAAACATTCCCTTATTATTTGCGGTTTCAAAGCCTGATGGAATTTGTTAGATCTTAGTTGAAAACTACTCTCAGTTCCAATGTATGTCCCTGCTTCCAGAAGTTTTCGTATCACGTTTTTTTTGCCAAAAGTGTAAGCAAAATCCATCGGTGTCAGTTTGCCATTATGTTCATTCACATCAAATTCGTTGAAAACATTAAGAATAATATCAAACCATTCGTCGAACAAATCTTCATACAAAAAAGTAGTTATGGTATTTAGGATTTCCATGGGTGAGGGCAATTTCAAGTGTTTGGAACTTAATAGTATTTTAAAAGCCTCAGCATTTCCCACCAAACAAATATCTTCAATAATTTTAGTGTTATATTCTCTATATCCACGATCATTGAAGTAATCCATGTTGGTAATGTTGCATATAATTTTTTCGATGACGTCTCTACTGCTGTTCTTTTTAAGTGCCTTATTGAACAGTTTTACTTAAATGTCATTGTAATTTTGTAGTGATTCCGTTGAGCTATATTTGATCAAAAAAATTTCTTCATTGCCATTTTCTAAAAGATCTAACAAGCATTTGAAATAAGCATCTTCAGACACCGATAATATTGCAGGTTTCGTTCTTACATCAAAAGTCAACTGAAGTATAAATAAAAATAATTAATCTTATGTGATTCCACATTCAAACCAAAGAAATGTTTACCCCGTTTTCAGATGGACTATTATTTGTATTGCTGCATATTGGAATACTGGTATAATAAGACATGTTTCGATTATTTGAATGCTCTGAAAAAAAATAAATTTCAGTTGTTGACTTTTTTCATAATCCCTCCTAAACTATACATTAGTGCTGGCTACGAGAAGAGTAGTCTTAATCTCGTCTTGGGAAACTGAGACAAGAAACCTACTTACAGAAAATTTTTGATTTTAAACAAAAACATATTTATCCCCCTAACTCGAACTAATTGCGATATCCCGTAAAATTCAACTAAGAGAGATCCTTGAAGTACAACCTTTATTACTATTCAAACAGAAAGAAAGAAACCAGATATTTCTATTGTTTTTATTACATTTTACCATATTTTTGAATAAAAAAATCATTAAAGCAATCCCCTACAAAAAAACCTGTGAATAACAAAATTTTTGTTGTAAATCGAATACCATAATTTGTTTACATCATTTTTACCCCAATTCACCCTTTAAAAAACAAGTTTTTGTAAAAAATATCTCTTATTCCAACACCTGAAAATTCCACTTTTGGTTTTTAGCCCATTTGGCCCTATACAAATTCTCATTTAAATTCATTTCAGTTTTAAACGGATAGGCAGCCGCGCCCAACTAACAAACTCCCGGAGTTAAGCTCTTCAAATCTGAAAATAACTCCCATAAGATTCTTTTATATCCTATTGCTATACTTAAGAATGAATCTCTTGTTATGAAACTCAAATTCGTCTCATAGCATTTTTATTGTAAGAGCTAAGCATTTTTTAAATTTGAAAGTACTTAAATCCTATATCTAAATCTATTTCAGTCTCATAAGTATCTCGTTATGAAATTAAAACTCTAAACGTCATTTTAAGTCTTTATAATCCCATAATAATACTTCAAGTTTTTTTCAAGATTCTAATAGGAGCTACGACGCCAGCTTTGAATATCAAACGAGCAGATGTTATAGTTGAATTGTACAGTGCGTTCTTTTTGTTCACAAAACTAGCTTCTGTTCATGTTTCTATCGGATTGGTTATTTGATTGGCGGTGGAAGATGTAATTTTAGATTTCAAAGAAAAGTTTGATTGTTTTCTTTGCGAGCAAGTTTCTTTGGTCGATTTTTTGTTCTGTTTGTTTACCTAATTTCGGGGTAGTAGTGAATTTGATTATAAATATTATAACAACAATTCTTAGCACTGAAATATACTAAACAAAAAGCACAGATTTCAAACTTAAGGTAGTTAATATTATTAGTATTATTAAAAAGAGGAAACAATCTGCCGAAAAATCGATCTCAAAAGCATTATTTTGATAGAATTGATCGAAACAACCTTATTAATTGTACTAATGGAAATCACCATGAGTATCACATAATGTCTATGGTATATACTGTTGTTGCATCAGCTTTGGAGTGAATTAAATAACACCAAGCTATATCCAGTTAACTTTGATTGTTACTTTATTCGAAAAATTATTAGGTTATAATTTTGTTCCATTGTTTCAAAATGTTAATCTAACACAATTATCGATTTTTTGCTTTCTCATTTAAATTTCTTAATAAAAGTTGGCAATTGCAATAAAAAGGAACGCCCCACAGACAATGTCAAATTTAAGTCCCATAAGAGCATTTTAGCTCCCATAAGAAGTACTGTCTCTCAGAGAAAATTTATTTTTACTGAGAGCGACACTTCTTACGGGAGCTCAAACGTTCTAATGGGACTACAACATTTATCTGTGTTGCTTTCCGTTTCATCAGCATCCAAAGATCTCATAGAGATGTTAAAACAAGAGTTAAAGTATCAATCAACAGCAGCCATGTTGCAAAATGAACAAAATGTTTTCATTATAATGGGTGATTTTTTAAGAGGTTTAGAACTTTTTTTAAAAAAAAAACACAAAAAATTCGAAAAAATGAATGAAATATTTATTTGAATCGATAGTTTGAACCTTGCAATTTAATGTTTAAAGATAATTTCATGCAAATGTTGACCGCGGCTGCGTCTCAGGTAGCCCATCCGCTGAGTCCAATTTTGGCATACTCTTTCACACATATCGGCCGGTATCTCACGAATGAATGCATGGATGTTGGCTTCCAGTGCGTCAATCGAAGCGGGCTTGTCCCTATAGACATTAGCCTTGACATACCCCACAAAAAATAATCTAATGGTGTCAAATCGCACGATCTAGGCGGCCAATTGACCGGCCCGAAACGTGAAATTAACTGTTCACCAAACTCGCCTCGCAATTGCGCCATTGTTTCGCGTGCTGTGTGGCATGTGGCACCGTCTTGTTGAAACCACATATCATGCAAGTCAAGAACTTCCATTTCGGGCAAAAAAAAGTTTGTTATCATCGCTCGGTAGCGTTCACCATTGACAGTAACGCTGCGATTCGCATCATCTTTGAAGAAATATGGCCCAATAATGCCGCCGGCCCATAAACCGCACCAAACAGTGGCTTTTTCGGGATGCATTGGTAGCTGTTGCAATGCTTCTAGCTGATCTTCACTCCAAATGCGGCAATTTTGCTTATTTACGTACCCATTCAACCAAAAATGAGCCTCATCGCTGAACACAAGCAGCGCGCGATGAACATTTCGAACCGAGCACGAATTTTGATACTAAAATTCAATAATTTGCAAGCGTTGTTCATTTGTAAGACGATCTATGGTTAAATTGCAAACCAAACTGAAGCTGTTTGACAGTGACACAAGGTACTAAACACACGTCAGCTGTCAAAACCAGTGTTGCCAAAACCAAACCAGCCAAAAAATCACCCCTTATTTGGAGGGTTACCGTAGCTTAAAAAAAAATATTCTAAAAAAATTATCTTATTTGGTTTTGCTTCTTACCAAAACTTGTAAAAAGTTGTATAGGTCATATTCATCTTGTTTTCTCTTATTTGCTGTCGATATTAGTTGTATAAAAAATGAATTTGTGTAACTTAGTATACAGCTACTGTACCAGAGAAGAATGAGCGGGGACATTCTTTTTTGTGTTATGTCATTATTTAAAATTTGTGACAGCAGTATATTAACACGACACAAGTAAAATGGCATCTTTAAAAATCAGTTGTTTTTGTCAGTTTTTAATGACAAATATATTGGAAGATTTCAGATAATCTTAATAATGAAATAGCGTCATATTTTGTGCCACTCTAGATCCAATTTTTATCATAAAAGCACGATAATAACAATAATTGGAAAAAAATATGTTATGAATGATCGCATTTTGTGAATTGTATAAAAACATACTTTGGTGATTTTTGCACCTAAAAAAATATTAATGGTAACCCTATAATAAGATTATAATTAATAACAAAATATTTTAAATATGCATAATTTTGGAAGCGCGTTGTTATTTTTCGAAGCAAAATGTTTAAATTAGTAGATGCAATTTTAATTGCACCAAGAATTTAGCCTACATATGCCATGATTTTTACAAATATAATACGTCAATTAACTTGTGAGATAAATAATCGCACCAAAAAACACATTATTTTTTGACATGAGAGAATCACGAACACACATAAAAACTATTCGCCTACCTTCTTCAAAAAAAGAAATTAAAAATGCGAAAGATATATGTTTTTTTAAGTTTACACACACTCGTTCTCTTTTTAACAACTTCTGTAGGAAGAGACGCACTCCCATAGGAAGAGTTCAGAGAGCTTTACTAGATTTACAAAGCGGCGTCTATAATCGCATAACAAGAATAAAACTCTTCCTATAGGATCAAGAGGCTCCCATAACTAGGCCATTTAAGGCTTTTAACAATCTTATAGGAATCTAGAAGAACTCCTCAAGAGTGCATTTAGCTCCCTAAAATAAGTCTCGTAGCGCTCTCGGAGCGTCTTATGAGAGGAAAAATGTTACTTGGGGTACCTACATTCAACATGTTAGCCAGTAGTAGCGCTTATATGAAACTTTAATATGCTTGTAAATTTTATTTTTCAAAACCACACAGAGGAAGTAACTTCTAACCTGCGTGTTGCCAGTTTGGACACAAAAATCACTGTTTTTATTTATTATATTTTTCATGTCTGCCAAAAAAATCCGGTAGAAGTAGAACAGCAACAAGTTGCCGGAACACAATCGCGTAAAACACCTGCACTATAGGAACAGCAATCTGCTCATGAAACCAATTAAATAAAGGAGATGCAAAAACAATTTAAAAGATCCAAAAAGAAACACTCACCGACCTGTCAAATTAAATGTACAACATCGAGATCCCAATAAATATAAATAAAATCAACAAAGAAATTTAGTGAAACTGAAATATCTACTGAAACTATGGAGAACGAACACTAGTAAATTGAAAATCAAAATCACACCATAGGAATTGAAATAAAAGAATTGAAACAAACTCTTTTAGCCGTCAATTTGGAACTTAACGCTGTTAAATCGAAAATCGATTTAAGATGCAAACAACACTGAACTACGATAAGAAATTAGAAAAAGTAATTTTGATAAATACACTTGAAGAACAGGAAAATAATTACATTTCACCAGATGTAGTACTGTTCCAACCGACCACCTAAATGTGCGATCACTCTATAACCGCTTGTGTTTATCACTTAATCTAACGCCACCGGCACTTAAAGATTATATTCCGCATTAAAAAAAGGAAATTCGAAAACCAGTGCAATTATAAAAAAATTTTTCTCGCTGTACGAAATAAACATTCTTCTACGAAACATTGCTGATAGTACCGAAAATCAAACAAAAGACAATTAAATCAGAACGACGCACTTGGGAGTAGACTCCGATGCGATCTGCCAATTCAAAATCTACATTTCGCGCTCGCCTCGAACTAAAAAAGAAAAAAGTCATCGCAACAGTGTTTCCATTTCGGGGTTTTCCCTTCAAGCAAAATAACTGACCCAGTTTTGTCGGTCTTTCTTGGATCATTGCAAAACAGTGTCTCACGCACACCTACAAAAATTCTTTGTTTCTACAGGCATTTGGATTTTTTCCACGATAATTTTGTTAATTCCATTTAAGTAAGTGGTTTAGTGGAGACATACCACAAGAAAAATTTCGAATAATAAAATAAATTCGAATGTTTATCGTTCATTAATCTTTGATAGTGCAAAAAATGTATATGTAATTTAATTCATAAATAAAGGTTCTCCCAAATCAAAGCGAACTCAGTTTTTCCCCGTGCTTAAGTTAAGCCCTAAAGCGGGATATACACCTTAAACTGCGACAGTTCGTGCAAAAAAGTAAGCAGAAATATGTACTTTTTTCACATTCGTAAGTGTCAAAGTGACATCCCATCTAACAATTTAACTTGTTAGTTTCTAAAGCGGGATATACATTGTTCAAATGCTTGTCATGCATAGAGAGTGTATTAGTAAAAATGAAACAGGTATACATTTTGTGTATGCTTGAAGCAAAATCAAAAAGTTTTGATTTTCGTTCAATCAGATAGCCAGAATTGAATTAATGTATATTTGAGAATGATTGCTTGTTCAAGCATAGGCACATTTTCGCATAGAAATTTAATTAAAAATAAATGATTGAAACACTGTTTTTCTCCGTGCTTAAGTTAATTTTCGAAAATTCTCCGAGCTTAGCTAAGCCCGATGGGGATTAGTTTTTGTTGCATTTAACATGTTCATTGCTTAGCCCCGACATCGTTTTTTTTCCACCAATTTCCTCAGAGCCTGCAAAAAAAACACGCCTATAGTATGGAGTGCTCGTTTCTATCCCTAACATGCCGCCTCAACTGGGCATGAACGATGCTCAGATGATAAACATGTCTAAAAAAAATCCAATGGAGTCACAAAAATCCATGTCCGTGCAGCAACATGTCGACGAAAACTGCTTTTTAAGCACGACATGACATGATTTGATGTTTCACGTGAGTTTTTTCTGGTTGTCGCTGAATATGGTCGTAAATGTTGAAGGGAAAAGGTTTCCCTTGCTCTCACCTTCAGTAGTGAAGTTTAGCTGCAAAATGAAACGACATGACATATAATTTGCCCAGCGGAAAAAAATTCGCTGATTGTTGATTGCATTGCGCTTGTCATGTTGGGCATCTGAATGCCCTGTGGTGCGTTCTTTTTCTAACCAAACTTAACGATGGTTGATGTGTCAAAAATAAAAGTTGGAATGTCACAGCTAGAAATGTTACTTTGGTTAACTTTTCATTTAGGAACGATAAAAGTTTAAAATATGGTTGATCTGTCACACGAAATGGGTTAAACAAAATTGAAACACATTTGCAATGAATACTAAAGACAAAATCGTGATTCCATTAAATTTATTGCAAAATTTATTAGTTGCACTTCTAAAAGGAAACAATTTATAATCTAAATTTTTGGACAAAATTGAATCATTAATGTGTACATTGTTGTTTCATTCATTATGGGCACAAGTTTCTTTAAACAAAATTGACCAAATCTAACGCAAAAAATGTCGAAAAAAAGGAAAATTAATCAGATAATAACAGAAAACAATTCCAGATCAAAAGAACGAAAAGTAAACAAAAGATAACCACAAAATGAAAACATTGGAATTTCAGCTGATTAACCATTTGAACTCACATCAAGGAGATGAGTTGGAAAAAGTTGCTAACGGCCATATTATTCACTCTGAATTTAAATTGGATTTAAGTGAATTTTAAATCGAACTAATAAATCTGGATTTATTAAATCCAAAAAATTAAATCTATGTTCATATTATTCACTCTAAACATGCAATTAATCCAATGGATTTAAAATGTCTTTGCTCTAGATGTAAAATTTTTAAATCCAAATGTCAAATATGGGAAACGTCAATTTCTCCTATAAAAGTTTTTGTTGTGCCCTGGTGTATCTGAAACATTTTTTTGTAATTATTTAAATAAAATTCAATAAATCAGAAGAATTTTTTTTTAAATTATTTAATGTTTTTTTTAATGTAATTCATTTAAATTTTTTCCAGAATAATTTTATAGTGAGAAACCTCCGGGTGAAATTATAAGAACTTGTGTAGATACAGTCAATGGCTCCGATACAACAGGGAAAATCAGACAACTCGGCGAAATTTGTCGCATTTTCTTGTCGCTATTGGTTTGTTCGAGGCATGCGGATGATTTCAGAAAGATGCCGCGAAATTGCATCACAAACCGGTGGCAACATTTTTGCAACAGTAGGTTGAGATATCCCGATGTAGTCGGCTGCAGTCTGATTCATATTGCCGCACGCAGACGCAGACGCAACACAGCCAACAGCTTAGGTTCTATTGTAAGCTCTCTTGATCTGCAATAAGAATGTAAATAGTTTAAGCGATAACCCTATGACTACCGAATCACATGCCGACCTTCACCTTCTAACTCGTCTCCAGCCATGCCACCAAAATGCTTCCTTCTTTAGGCGATAATTTTTTCGAAAGTCAACGTCATCGTATGGTCATTAATATAGGCCCTTTTAAATTGCCTATATGGTCGACGAGGAGGACGTTGGTTGGTGACCTTCTCCTCCATTACCCCTTGTTCCAACTCAAAGCCATCTTTTGATGACGAAGACATATGACCATCTCATCAATTTCACGAATAAAATCCATATTTATAATTTTAAATGTTTTTTTAATTTGTATTTTTCTGAATTATATATTTAAAGGTCTTGTTGTTCAAAACTGCGAGTTTTTACGATTCAAATACTTCAATACTCATATAGCTAAAAAAATTAGTCTAAATTCAATATTTTTGACAGCATGACTGCATACCTATACATATCTACGCACGTAAACATGACTTTATTTCATGGCCGAAAAAAGTGACGAATAATATGAAATTGAAATTTTATCTGGATTTAATTACTTACCGCCATATTATGCACTAGATACATCCAGATTAAAACTTAAATCCAGATGTATTGGCATTGCATTTGTATGCCTTACATCTGGATTTTAATTTTTAATCTGGATATATCGAGTGAATAATATGGCCGTTAAACTGACCATCGGAGAGCAGTTTAAATTTAGTTGGATTTATCGAAACTGGATTTAAAAGAATTAGATTTAATTGCGGATTTATCGAGTGAATAATATGAATTGGATTTAAAATTTGGATTTAAATTATAAATTAAATTATTTTACATCTGGATTAAAGTTTTAATCTGGATTAATCGAGTGAATAATATATGGTCGTTAAAGTTACTTTTAAGTTTAGAAACGATTTTATGACATCATAAAGTTACTCAAAGCTACTTTTCTGAATTAAAGGAACGATGAAAGTTAACTATAGTTAACTGTAGTTTCTCTCGAAATTGTTCTCCTTTGAAGTAATTCTTGAATTTAATTAGTGTTTGTTTATTGTTTTAAAGATAATGGTGCAGAATTTTAAACATTTAAAACCTACTCTAAATCATTTTTAAATTGGACGCCGACTCTAAAAATGAGTTTTAGAATGAGAGTCGACTCTTTGATAATTTTAAACGATATAAAGTATACTTTAACGCTAAAGCACTCGTCTTACTTTAAAAGCAGCAAAATGCTTCTCTATCTTTTTTAAAGTATACTTTATCCATTGAACGTTTCTAATTTCATAAGAAAAATTTAAAGAAAAATGTTTGATGAAGATTTTAAGCATGTAAATCAACAATCACGAAAACTGTCTTAGCTTTAATTTGTGGTGCATGCACCCAGTAACCATTACCACGACAAAACAACACAATCTCCACCCCCCGATTGAATAGACTACGACACCAAACAATATACAATACAAACTTGTATTCGGTCGACCACCCCAACAAAAACAAAAAAAAAAAGTGGTACATAGTGTTGGACTACCATATCGCGGCAAATCATTTTCTGCTCACAAAATCGCCCGTCATCTTAACTGAAAAGGAGAAATAGCTATAGGGGAGTTAAAAAAAAGACAAAAATTACAAAAAAAATTAATTTTCGAAGGGGACACCCGGATTTGAACCGGGGACCTCTCGATCTGCAGTCGAATGCTGTACGACAAATCATAAAAAAAAAACCTACAAGTGCGCTAAAAACCCTACAAATGCGCTTAAAACCCTACAAATGCGATTAAAACACTTCATTAATTAGAAGAGTTGTTTTAAGTGTTTAAAATTAAGAAAAGGTTAGACATGGGCTCGAAACTAAACGACTGTGTTTACCAGGGGCGGTTTTATTCTTTAAACGAGGACTGTTTAAAAATTTGCGCCTTTAAAATTAAGAAAAGGTTAGACAAGGACTCTCAACTAAACGACTGCGTTAGCTAGAGTTGGTTTCATTCCTTAAACGAGGACTGTTTAAAATTTGCGCCATTGAAATGTTCTCCTGAGTCCTTTTGAACACACTGAAACTTGATTAGCGACCCTTATAAGAGCTTCGTATTGGGAATAAAAACCTGTTTAGTAAATCGGAACTTAACTTAAGCAAGAAGAAAAACTGTGTTGCCGGTGTGAATTCCATACTTATCATCGATAGTTGGTATGGAAACTCCATTTTGTTTCTGTAATGGCGTCGCTAATCCCCGATGTCGTGTTTTTCAACCAGGGCCCTATTGTACCTACAACTTATCGCTAATCATTTAGCAAATTATGATGATTCTTGATAAGTTTTTGCACCAACAAGAAATTTGATAAATATTTATTTGAGTTTTGAAAAGTAGTAAATACTCAACTTATCAACGAAGTGTTGCACCAAAACAATAATTGTGTGAGTGTAAATTATCGATTTGAAAAGTGATAATCAAATCAAATTAGATCTAACTTATCAATTCCTGTTGCACCAATATTTTGTTTCTTTAACTTATAGATGAAAATAATGATTATTTAAACACAAATTCGCTAAGCAAAAATTGGCTAATTAATCAAGTATCATAATAGATTTTTGTTGCGAATTCTTTCTCAAAAATGCATGTATACTTAACAATGGATGAAATTAACGTCCTAAAGCATTTTATTTATATATTTACATGGAATAAAATTTCCCTTAGCCAGACAGTGAAGGTCGCAATCACAGATTAGCCACATGAAGATGAGAATCCCTGGCAGCCATTTTAATTTGCCTACAAGCTTGAGCTGTCAGATATCAGATAAAAAATGAGAATGTGTGTATAAAAACCTCACACATAAACAGTAGGGATCTTCACACACCAGGTTAAATTGTTGTTGCAATTCACATCTATTCATCGACGCGGGAAGAAATTACAAATAAAACAATGCAAATAAATGGCTTTTGGAGGGTGAAACGTTCGAAACATTCTCATCTTCATATGGCTAATCTGTGGTCACAACACTTTGATCCGTCATAGGCCGTTGCCCGTCCAAGGAAAAAAAATTAAAAAAATATTTTTTTTATGAAATCTGTATATAGTATGAAACAACAAAAACTAAATTCTTTCAACTGTCTTTAAGATATTTTTGACAAAATCTATTGTCGCGGTGAACCAGTGCCAGCGGTTTAAATACAATCAAAAGATTTGGAAAAGTATTGAAAATAAGGATTGAAGTTCAAAAAAAAATTAAAAAAGTCTTTGTCCGTCTAACAATAAGAGAATTAAACTTCACAAATAACGGCTGATATTAAAATATTACAGTTTGTATACCCAACTTTATGATAATCGGTCTGAGTCTGAAAATTTAATAATGGCCGTATTATTATGTACACGGTTGTAATTTTAGGGCAATTTGTAATACGAATTGTATTAAAGCCAAAAATAAATAGATAACATAGTAAGAGCAAAAAAGTTGATCAAATTTTAATTGCAATAGCACTTTACTTTACATAAGTGACCAACAAAAAGAAAACAATAACGCATTTTTCCATATCACTGTTTAACTTCTTAAAATTATTTATCCCTAAATCCATTCTCTAAGTATAATCTTTCAAGCTAAAAAAGAATTTTCAAAATCGCACTTTGTTTTCCGAAATTGCTGCACCTTGTTTGAAAACTATACTAGGCCGATTTTGACCAAATACACATTAACGCCCTTCGACTTCAACTTATGATTTCCTTAAACTTTGAGTTCGATCTGTATGCGGATTTATAGATATACATGCATACATTCATATAGGTATAGAACGGAATAAATTTATAAATCAAAATTTTTAATATTCCTGTTTTATATACCTCTTAGCAATCTTGGATCGATACTATTTATAGATAATTTGAAGGCAACTTAACTCTTTATATATCTAGAAATTTTACTCCAATTAAGAAATTTTCACAATGTATTTTATTTTCAAAGGTTTACCTAAAAAACTGGAAAAAAATTCCCAACACGGTTTAAGAAGTGTCACTGTATTAAATTTCGTATTTCTTTTTATGCTAAAAAGAGTTGGTTCGACTTTAATAAAAAACGAACATTATAAAATTCTAGCTCTCAATTTTAAAATTATAACTGTTAAAGCAATGCACTTTCCGTTTCTTTATTTTTTCATTTAAACCCGACTTTTCTGACTTTTTTCGATATAATCACACTGCTCTGTAAATAGTTTGATCTCTATTAAATTGCTAATAATGATAACCAATTTAAAGAAAAGGGTTAAGAGATCAACTTTGTAATACAATGTTTTTCAAAATTATCAACTTTAAAATCATTTTTCGTTTTAAATGCTTATGAAAACGAGTCAATCACCCATTCTTACCACCATAAGTTTTTTTTTATATATAAACACTATAGAGAATTTTTTTACAGAAAAATTCCTTGTCTTTTTGCCTTTCTTATGACACTATAATCATAAAAATCCAATAACTATTACCAAAGTCACAAGTAATTTAATAAAAAAAATATGTGAGTGCCGGGACTCACGGTTAAATATGTGTAAACATCAACGTTTGTCCAAGTGCCTGATTTTTGTTACTGAACGTCATCAAAAGAAACATATTGGATAACTAACACTTCATTACCTATCTTTAGGCAGTGCTTAAAAAGCTTATGTTCTGTTTCACAAATATTTAACAGGCTTTTAAATTTTTAAATGACGTAATTTGTATGGAACAAACGTCATTTAAATATTTAAAAGCCTGTTAAACAGTTAAAAGGGCTTTATGAAATCGGGCATTAGTGTTGAAAGAACGGCCGCGAAATACCCAGTGGGGGAACCGCTGTAACGAAATTTCCAAGCACTAAAAGGCTGGTGGAGGTTCGGTACGGAAAGGTCCTGCTTCGTAGTTCACTCTCAACTTTAAGATGACTTCACATTACACATGGTTATTGTTTATGGTAATCACTCTCTGAGCATCGACAAACAACAACTGTCAGCAGAGAGCACTAAAACCGTGGTTTCAATTAAATGACACCGTACCAAAATTCCAAAGGAACTTAATGGTTTGACTGACAGGGGCCGAATTAAAATATCCAGTTAGAACTGTCAACGAACTTGCAACCCTTATGAAACTCCATCTTTCCATCGAGTAAAACTTACAAAAAGTTCAATCTTAATTTTATACTGAACGAACCTCAAATGAATGTCACTATGAGATAGCCGGCGAATTATATATCTTGAGTTTTTAGAATATTTAGTTGCAGTTGTTGTCAGTGGCAATCACTAAAATCGCAGTTTCAATCGATTGACACCATCAATCGCCTATGGAATTGGACGCTGTGATTTTTAATGAATGTTAACTTTGTGCAAGTACAAAGGTAGCCGATAACTCTGCAATTTGTTCAACCTCAGCTATTTTGTATATCACAGCCTACAAATTGCAGGAAGAAATTGCATCGTTTAAAAGCAGTATAATGTAAACGTAGAATTTAAGTTCAGATTTGTATCACTGAACGCACCCGATATCCTACCATACCTACCACAGATTAGCCACATGAAGATGAGAATCCCCGGCAGCCATTTTAATTTGCCTACAAGCTTGAGCTGTCAGATATCAGATAAAAAATGAGAATGTGTGTATAAAAACCTCACACATAGACAGTAGGGATCTTCAGACACCGGTTAAATTGTTGTTGCAATTCACATCTTTTCATCGACGCGGGAAGAAATTACAAATACAACAATGTAAACAAATGGGTTTTGGAGGGTGAAACATACGAAACATCCTCATCTTCTTATGGCTAATCTGAGATACCTACAACCATTGATCTACCATACCTACAGTCAATTGTCAATCCCTACAGCTGACTATTATTATTTTTGTTTTGATTTTGTTTTCTTTTTAATTACTAGTGTCGCGTCCATTTTGTTCGGGGAATAATTAAAAATTAAAGAAAAAAATATAAAAATATAAGTGCTAAAATGATAAAATCGTCGGTCGCGCTAAAAACAATTTGCTTTCGTCGTTGGCAAAAACAATATAAATGAGTGGTCGCGATAAAGTATAATCTAATTGTCGGTCGTGTTAAAATCAATTTGTTTTGGTCGGGGCAAATCAGATTTCGTAACGTAACGTGCTACAACGTAAAGTGCACGACGTAAAGTTGCACACGAACGTTCACGTCTTTTTTTCACTCTACCGCCAGCATAGATGTTTACACATCAAAAATAAATCCCTTTTTTCTTCACCAAATGTGTGTGAACGGTAAATTCGCCACTGAGAGACGATCGAAGTCGACGAACAAGCAGGTTGAAAAATACTTATCAGTGGTCAGCTTAGAAGAAGCAATTTTGAAAAGTGAGCCTTTTTGTTGAAGAAACGCTTATCATTATCACTAAGCAGGTATATGATTAATTGATAAAATATTACTGAGTGAAGTGCAAAATGCATTCGTGCAACGCATATCACTTACAACTATCAGAATTTGTTAAAATTGATTATTTAAGAAGTGTTAAGTGATTAGTTGTTGGTGCAATAGGGCCCAGATCCCTCCGGACTTGCAAAAACACGGCTCGTGTTCACATTGGACTGTCTCCTCCAATTTTGTTTACGTCTATGTGCTTTTGCTCACCCCCACTTCATGGCAAGAAAGAGATGGCAGGATTTGTAAATTTTTTACAAATCAGTAAATTTTTGACACTTAAATCCTATAGAATCCAATTTTTTTACGCCGGACGACACATCTCAAGCACCGAGAGTTTTAAATATCATTTAATATTTAAAAGCCTGTTAAACAGTTAAAAGGGCTTTATGAAATCGGGCATTAGTGTTGAAAGAACGGCAGCGAAATACCCAGTGGGGGAACCGCTGTAACGAAATTTCCAAGCACTAAAAGGCTGGTGGAGGTTCGGTACGGAAAGGTCCTGCTTCGTAGTTCACTCTCAACTTTAAGATGACTTCACATTACACATGGTTATTGTTTATGGTAATCACTCTCTGAGCATCGACAAACAACAACTGTCAGCAGAGAGCACTAAAACCGTGTTTTCAATTAAATGACACCGTACCAAAATTCCAAAGGAACTTAATGGTTTGACTGACAGGGGCCGAATTAAAATATCCAGTTAGAACTGTCAACGAACTTGCAACCCTTATGAAACTCCATCTTTCCATCGAGTAAAACTTACAAAAAGTTCAATCTTAATTTTATACTGAACGAACCTCAAATGAATGTCACTATGAGATAGCCGGCGAATTATATATCTTGAGTTTTTAGAATATTTAGTTGCAGTTGTTGTCAGTGGCAATCACTAAAATCGCAGTTTCAATCGATTGACACCATCAATCGCCTATGGAATTGGACGCTGTGATTTTTAATGAATGTTAACTTTGTGCAAGTACAAAGGTAGCCGATAACTCTGCAATTTGTTCAACCTCAGCTATTTTGTATATCACAGCCTACAAATTGCAAGAAGAAATTGCATCGTTTAAAAGCAGTATAATGTAAACGTAGAATTTAAGTTCAGATTTGTATCACTGAATGCACCCGATATCCTACCATACCTACCACAGATGGCTAATCTGTGATACCTACAACCACAGATAAGCCACACGAAGATGAGAATCCCTGGCAGTCATTTTAATTTGGCTACAAGCTTGAACTGGCAGTTATCAGATAAAAAATGAGAATGTGTGTATAAAAACCTCACACATAGACAGTAGGGATCTTCAGACACCGGTTAAATTGTTGTTGCAATTCACATCTATTCATCGACGCGGGAAGAAATTACAAATACAACAACGTAAACAAATGGGTTTTGGAGGGTGAAACGTACGAAACATTCTCATCTTCATATGGCTAATCTGTGATACCTACAACCATTAATCTACCATACCTACAGTCAATTGTCAATCCCTACAGCAGACTATTAATATTTTTGTTTTGATTTTGTTTTCTTTTTAATTACTAGTGTCGCGTCCATTTTGTTCGGGGAATAATTAAAAATTAAAGAAAAAAATATAAAAATATAAGTGCTAAAATGATAAAATCGTCTGTCGCGCTAAAAACAATTTGCTTTCGTCGTTGGCAAAAACAATATAAATGAGTGGTCGCGATAAAGTATAATCTAATTGTCGGTCGCGTTAAAATCAATTTGTTTTGGTCGGGGCAAATCAGATTTCGTAACGTAACGTGCTACAACGTAAAGTGCACGACGTAAAGTTGCACACGAACGTTCACGTTTTTTTTTCACTCTACCGCCAGCATAGATGTTTACACATCAAAAATAAATCCCTTTTTTCTTCACCAAATGTGTGTGAACGGTAAATTCGCCACTGAGAGGCGATCGAAGTCGACGAACAAGCAGGTTGAAAAATACTTATCAGTGGTCAGCTTAGAAGAAGCAATTTTGAAAAGTGAGCCTTTTTGTTGAAGAAACGCTTATCATTATCACTAAGCAGGTATATGATTAATTGATAAAATATTACTGAGTGAAGTGCAAAATGCATTCGTGCAACGCATATCACTTACAATTATCAGAATTTGTTAAAATTGATTATTTAAGAAGTGTTAAGTGATTAGTTGTTGGTGCAATAGGGCCCAGATCCCTCCGGACTTGCAAAAACACGGCTCGTGTTCACATTGGACTGTCTCCTCCAATTTTGTTTACGTCTATGTGCTTTTGCTCACCCCCACTTCATGGTAAGAAAGAGATGGCAGGATTTGTAATTTTTTTACAAATCAGTAAATTTTTGACACTTAAATCCTATAGAATCCAATTTTTTTACGCCGGACGACGCATCTCAAGCACCGAGAGTTTTTTTTTTCAAGTCGGGCGAAGAGCGTTAACGCACGCCCACTTTTAATGGCGAAAAACTGTTATAACTGTTATAAATTGGCATGTCTCTAGTCCACTGATCTCTATAATATACTGGATAGTGGATTCCCTTTATGTATAACAGTTTTTTATGACTCCAATTGAAGATGACATTTGGATGCCAAGCGCACCCTTTGACATCTGACTTTAAAAGAAATTAAGTAATTTGACGTAAATTTTTCGCAATGTTGCTTAACTGGCTGAACACAGTACGAGCGTCAGGGCGCGCGTTAAGACGAGCGTGATTATTAAAACTTGTGTCGAATTTCTTTCACCCATTTCAGATGGCTTATTTTTGTATGCGATGGTGTGGTTCTAACACAAATTATAGTGCATCTTCAAATTCACAACAAATATTTCATAGTGCATTTATTTTACCACGTCCGGTCCCTTTTATAAGATTAAATACAAGTTTATTTTAGTAAATAGATGCAAAACAAAAAATAATTGTGCGTTTTCAATAATGAAATGAAGCAGGAATTCAAAGTGCGAACTTCTTAAAATCCGACAAACAATATACACCGGTACGCGGGCGACGGTGACACGATGTTCGCCTTTAAAAATTTCGATACCAAACTGATATTTTTTCTTATGGCCTTTTCGATTGGTAATCGGGGAGAGCGATTTGATACGTGTGAACCCTGCTGGAACAATTCTGAAAACAAAAATCAGAAGCAAATTCTCTTCTTTTCAGAAGAAGAACTGTCATTCTGACTCCAATCGAAGCAAAAGGTTGTTTGCAAACCAAACAACGCAGATGTTTGTTTATTTATTTGCATTTGAAATTGTATAATAAATATAATACTTGAATATTTGAAAGATTTGATTTGTCTAGAAAAATTGATCTTTTTCACTAAACAAATTAATTTTTTTCTTAAAACAATCGATTTTTTGGTTAGAAGGACTTCGACACTTGGTTTGTTTGGTATGGTTTTACCAGTAAAATGTGTAAAACCTGTCAAAGCACCAAAGTGAAATCGAATTTCTCAAAAATGGGGAAACTTACAAGAAAGTTAAAAAAACGCATTGAACCACTTTTGTGTACAAAACATCAAAATCTCACTCCTCACACAAACAATCACATGCAAAAAGTCTGGTTTTGTTGACAATTTGAGTTTAATTTAAAAAAAAAAAATCTAAATTATGTATTTATCAAGTGATCTTAATGTCACATACCAAGTGATCTTAATGTCATATAGCACACACCACAATTTCAAATTAAAAGCAAAAGATGCTAACAGCTGGATGTTTTAACAGTCTTTAATCTTCTTGCATACAGAAATTTATGTAAGTAGCACAAATTCGCAAGTTATCCATTGGGAAGGGGGGGGGGGGGGGAATTATTTGCTCTCACGATATGCTCTTTCGTTACAAATTTGTTGAGTTAACAAACAGGATTTTTTTTACAATTTGTGCTAATTTTTGCAAATTCGCAAGAAATGTCACCTACTATTTAACTCCCAGAATCGCGTTTGCGGCTACAGATCCATTGTTCAGACACAAAACCTAATGTGAACACATCTGACTCATTTTGACGTGCAGCAGTCGCTAAAACAAAACAAAAATCTTTGCTCGTTGAAGGATTAATTAGAAACTTTTCATTTACAAATTATAAATCTTATTAGGAAAATGCTTCCAATGAAAGAAATTGGATTCCGTAGGATTTAAGTGCCAAAGATAAGGTACAGACAGAGAGAACAGCTATCACAAAAGAAAACGTAAAAAAAATGAACTTTCTTCGCCATCATTTTCTCACCATGAAGCATGAAGTGAGCATGAAGTGTGAGTGAGATAAATTAAAGAGACGACAAAAAATTGTCGAAGGAGACAGTCCAATGTGAACACCGTTCTATAACGAGATTTTATGTATTTTAACATTGTAAGATAATCGCGTGTATTGTGTTCAGCCACTTTTACAAAAAAAAAAGTTATACTGTTAAATACAAACCTGGTGCCAAGCGCACCGTAAAACAATCTTCAATTGGAGTCATTTTGTTTGTATGAATACGCTATCCAGTGTATTATAGAGATCAGTGCGCTAGTCTCGTTCATTTTTTTAAGAAGATTTATATATTATAAGTAAACAATTTCTAATTAATCCTTCAAAGAGCACATATTTTTGTTTTCTTTTAACGACTGCTGAACCTTAAAGTGAGCCGGATGTGCTCACATCAGTTTGTGTCTGAACGAAACAAGTTGGATTCACGTCAAAAAAAAAATTGAAGAAGTCAGTCAAATGGGAACACCGCCAATAATAAACAACGGATTGGACAGATGTCAGCAAAACAACATAGCGCCACAGGCCGCCAATATTTCCCCGCACACCGCACCAATTGCAAAACCCTATAGACTATATTTGTTGTAAACTATTTGTCGGGTTTTTACTCAATTCCACTTATTTATTTTCAAGAATCGATGCCATTCTTTCCAATATTGAAAATCTTAAGTACCTATCTATACACTTCAAAATACGGAGAACATAAGGAAATATAAGAAATAAAAATACTTTACGTACGGAGGTACTTGATACTTTTAAACATTTTCTTTGTTTTTCGCTTTTGGCAATAAACTACTCATCTTTCTTAAGTACGGAGTATTAAGACATACAAATTGTTCAAAACCTAATGCAAGGTAAATATCATCAACATTACAATAAATTCTTCCGTTTTTTTTTTTGTCGATGAAAAATCGAATTCAATTCTTTATAGCCTTGAGACAAGTTCAGGAAAATTAAAAAAACAAAAGTTTTCGCATTTTGTTGACAGAGATTCTCTTGGTTGAATATAAATTGAAAATATAAAACATTTTTTATTTAAAATGTACATTTTGTTTTCGGGGTACATACATACATGAATATTGCATATTTAATTCATTATTATCTTCGACTTGTTTTGTCGGTACCACTTCCAAAACTTATTCTGATTATCATTGATGAAAATGTGCCGGGAAGGATAAAAAAAATATTTTTATAGAATACCACTTGTCAATTATGTTTCCATACCAATTTTCCTTATTTAAGTATCCACTAGCTGGCCCGCCCGGCTTCGCACGGGTAGACTAAACTAAGTTTCGCATAAAAATTGCATAAGAAAATATATGTATATAGATAAATATTTGAGCTACTTTTGGTAATTGAATTTTCAAAACAGGATTATCCCTCTTTTTTTTTCCACACATCACCCTATAAATATGAATTTTTGAAGAAAAACTTCCTTAAGTCATCGCCTAGAAAAAACATTTGATATACAAAAAGAATTTTTGAAATCTAATACAACATTTTATTTTTACCCCATTACACACTAGATATAACTACCATTTTTTTTTAGAAAAAATAACCCTGAAGCCATCCAATAAGAATAACTTTTCAAAGACCAAAATAATGTTTAAAATCAAACAATTTTTTTATTGTTACCCGATTTCTCGATGCAAATAACAAAATTCAAACAAAAAAAGAATTTCCTAAATAGGACTTTTTTTTATTATTACCCCATTTCACCCTAAAAATAACAAAATTTTGGAAAAAGTATACCATTTTCAAAGAAAAACCTTTTTTTTTGTTTTTACCCCAGGTCACCCTACAAATAGCAATTTAAAACAAATATCCTTGAAGGAATTTCTAAGAAAAGCCTTTAAAACGCAAGTTGAGTTTTTTTAATCGGATACGTATTTTTTATTTTACCCCATTTCACCCTACAAAGTGATCTTTTCAAATATTTTTATAGTCATTCTGCTATTCGGGGCGGAGACAGATCCAACAAATCAAAGATCATTAAAATCGGCCCAGCCGTTCTTGAGTTATAAGTGATGTAACTAAAACGACTTTGTTATATACATACATTTTATATAGGTATGCATATTAAGGGTTTTCCAATAAGAGGTGTTATTTTGATATTCAAAGAAAAATGGCATTTTTTGAGATAAGTGATCGGATGTTTATTTCATTAAAAAGAGGAAGGTATGCCGTTAATAATGGAACACAACATCAGCCAAATGGCCGCCACGACCACGCTTACAGGACCATATCCTTTTCATGAAATTTTTCATAACCAAATCGCAAAGTGGCTGCCCTATGTCCTCGATAGCCTCACGAATTCCATCTTTGAGGTCTTGAATCGACGCTGGGCTGTTGGCGTAGACCGTATCTTTCACGTGGCCCCAAAGGAAGAAGTCGCAAGGTGTTAAATCACAAGATCTCGGTGGCCAATTGTGATCACCTCTTCGAGAGATAACACGGTCCGGAAACTTTTCCCGTAAAAGATCGATGGTTTCATTGCTTGAGTGGCACGTAACGCCGTCTTGTTGAAAGTAAACGTTGTCCAGATCAATACCATCCAATTCCGGCAATAAAAAATCATTAATCATCTCTCGATAGCGCAATCCATTGACCGTAACTGTTGCTCCAGCCTCATTTTCGAAAAAGTAAGGTCCAATGACCCCGCCGGACCATAAACCGCACCAAACAGTCACGCGTTGAGGATGGAGAGGCTTTTCAACAATAACTCTTGGGTTTTCCGAGCCCCAGATGCGACAGTTTTGCTTGTTGACGTAGCCTCCGAGGTGGAAATGGGCCTCATCAGTCAAGATGATTTTTCGATGAAATTCCGGATCATTTTCATGCATTTCAAGGACCCAATCAGCAAAGACACGACGTTGTTGATGATCAGCTGGCTTGAGTTCTTGTGTTAACTGAACTTTATAAGCCTTAAGACTCAAGTCTTTATGCAAAATACGGTGTAATGACGTTTGTGGAATGCCTAATTCCAAAGAACGACGAGGAATGGACAAACCTGGGTTTTCTTCAACACTTTGGGCTACAACAGCAATATTCTCAGTTGTTCTTGAGCGACGTGCACGGGTTTTATTCTTCACATCACTAACTTGTCCCAACAGCTCGAATTTGTCCACCAATTTCTGTATTGCGGTCCGACAAGGTGCTTCACGACGACCCAAAAATGTTTTAGTTTTACGAACCGTCTCTGCCAAATTTTCACCATTTTTATAGTGAATTTTAATAATTTCAATGCGTTGTTGAAGCGTGTATCGTTCCATTTTTATTAATGGCGTAGTTTCTACTTGTCAAATGCCAAAAAATAGCAGCTTCAAAAGTGACAGCTACCGAAATAGCGGGCTATTCAAAATAACACCTCTTATTGGAAAACCCTTTATAAACCACATAATGCAGAGTGGAGCACATTTGTCTTTGAATCGGAATCAAAAATTACAGGAAAGAATTTGTTTGTATTTGAAAGTAGTTCGATATACAATTTATTTCTTGGACACACTATCTCACAATGTATCGATGCCTACATATGTACGTACAAAATCTTACAGTCCATCTCACACGATTTGACATGTGTTAACTGTTATTCAACCGCTATAAACGAAACAATCGTTGGTCCGATTTTAAAGCATACGACTGTTGTATGGTGTGTATGCGAGCTTGTAACGGTTGTTCCGAAGTCGATTTCATTTTGTTCAACGAACTTCACCGGCAACCTTCCATTGATGTGATCTCTACAGTCTACACTATCTCACAGAGTATTAATACCTACAAAGCAACAAAAAGTGGGATAGAACTCCATACGTCTGCCAAATTTGTGTTTTCATATTTTGGTTCGACATTGCATCCAAATCGAAACAAATCATGTTTCAGACCCTAACCTCAAACCCTCTAATTAGATATAAGGTAATATGGTTTAAGAACCAATCCTAACATCCCATGTCTAGAAATAACAAAATGTGTGAGTGCCGGGACTCACGGTTAATATGTGTAAACATCAACGTGCGTGGATCCAAAACGGACTTGTTTTTGCTTCAAGGGGATCTTAAGATTTTTTCACTGAACGCACCCATCCTAGTATGCAGATCGTAACGTTGCACACCGTAACGTTGCACCACGTAACGTTGCACACGAACGTTCACTTTTTTTTTTCACTCTACCGCCAGCATAGATGTTTACACATCAAAAAACAATGGAGGCACCAAAATCCATGTCCATGCGGTGACATATCTAAGCAAATCAGTGCCTACGTACTGTAACTCTCGACTGATTTTAGCGATGCGAGAGATAGGTACAGAACGTAGGCACAGATTGTGGATTGTATTGTGCTGTGATATCGGACATCGTTCATGTCAATGGATGCGGAATGTAAAAATTGTCATGTAGATATTTACGAACCAAAGACTTACACAATGGGCCTTACCAATAACCAAACGCTAAACACGCGTTTTGATATATATCAGGTTAAACTTTAAAGACGAGTTAATTTGTGTGTTTACCAATAACCAAATTAAACACACCTCTTACTAATTATCGCTCTATTACAAAATCAAGTACAGTACTTGTCAAATAGACAGCTGTTTAATGACATTTGTGTTATTTTGCAAAATAAACAAACAATTTTTCTGGTTCCAAACAGATTTAAACTTAGTATTTTGGAGGATGTGGCACAATCTCGCCGAACAAAAATATATAATAAAAAACAAAAGATCCTTTCGAAGAATATGATGATGGGCTTTACTGATTCCATTACCAACTCCTTCATAGCTGATGGAGCCCAATTAGTTCTTTTGACGATTTTCAGTCATTTACAATAATTCAATCTGAAATTGGAATGTACCTACAATCAATTAAACAAAAGTAATTGATTAAATTGGATATTTTACTTACATTTTTCAATTAAAAGCGCTCAAACTTGAGTGAGAATAACATAGACGCGACAGATAGAAAAATTGTTTTTTTTTTATACATATATTGCCTTTAGCTGTCCGATTGACAGCACAAACGAGGTGTTTACACAATTAAACATGAGTTTCTTCACTTTAAATTTAAAGGCACGTTTAGAGTTAAGCTGACTATTAAATTGATTATTATTATGGTTAATTTTTTAGAGTCTATTTAAATATTTAAGTGATCTCTAAATTTGATTATTGGTAAGGCCCAAAGTTTCCACACTATTATAACACGAGATTTTTCTTCACATTTTTGACATTAATTTTTATAGTATGTAGGCCAAGAAACTCTGTATGAAGGCACCAAACCTTAGTAAGTTTCACCCTCCAAAACACATTTTTGTTTGAATTGTTGTAGGTATTCGAAATTTTATTTTGTGCCCATGAATGGTCTTGTGAAAGACCCTATTTAGATTTTGACTGCGTAGTGAAAAGTCAATGCATGCATACACTTTTAATTTTCACTCATGTGCATCTCTGAACTATCTGTGAATTGGAACATTTGATTTCGAGCATCTTTGTAATTATCAAACCAATTATACAAAAATAATTTACTGCTTCTACCCTCGACCAATTACGCATTTTTAATTTTTATTCTTTTCTACCTCAACGTTCAACGAACAAGCCAAAAATGAAAAAATGCAATAAAATGGAACATTTCGGATATGAAACATGACTGCTCACTACATTTTTTATATTCTCTTCCTGACTATCGCCTCTACGACTACGACTCTGACTACGTAGCAGTCACAATCTGAACAGGGTCAAAGGGAATAGCAAGGAGGAAGGTAGAATTATTACTCTACTATTCCAATCGTATTTCTCTTCTTACAATTCCTGTGTGTATGTCAGTGGTAGGAATGGTGTAGCCTTACAATTTTATATAGGGTATTTTATTTCGTGGTTTCAAGTTGGTAGCGCTGGCATTTGACACCTGTCGAACTCAGCTGTCATTTGAAGTGTCATAATATTAGTTGAATGTTGGTCATTTACGATAGTGGATCACTTAACAATGGAACAACGTACATATGAATATTCCTCATTATTATTATTTATTGTACTATTCATCCTAGAATGTCAGTTTATTTGAATTTACCATTCTTTATTCCGTCAATTTCATTGAATTTTTGAACAACAACAACTTAAAGGTGCTACCACCAATTTGTTTACGAATTAATTTATAATTCGTTTATTTGGCTAGAGATACAGCTGTTTCAAGGGGTGCCAAGCCGCCTCTGAACCACTAATAAAGAGGAGACTGATGACAGTCTCCTCTTTATTAGTGGTGCTGAGCCTTAATCCAATTTTATTATGCAAAATTCCCTACATGCCCACCATAGGGATCGAACCCACGATATCAAATTTGCTCAGTTTTAGAAGCCGTATGCACTACGCATTCCGCCGCTTGAGCTCAGCACCACTAATAAAGAGGAGGCTGATGATAGGCGGCTTGGCACCCCTTGAAACAGCTATATCTCTAGCCAAATAAACGAATTATAAATTCATTCGGGAACAAATTGGTGGTAGCCCCATTAAGTTGTTGTTCAAAATTCAATGAAATTATTAAAAATTACTTTAAAAAAGTGGTGATTCAAACGTACCCACTTTTCGTGCATTACGCGATGATTATGGTCGTCATAATCGACCGACTACGCAAACAATCGGTAAAATTCTGAAGAAATTTTAAGAGTGGAAACCTTACTGATGTCGTAAGGCCTGTGCTCCACCGTAATGCACGCTCAGTCGAAAATATAGCTGCAGCAAGTGCGTTTGCTGATGATCCGAATTTATCGATTTTCCGGCGTTCGCAGCCGGCGCTTAAAAATCATTACTTGGACGATATGTGGTTCCAACAACACGGGGCAACAAGACACACAACACGACCAAGAGAAGTTTCCTGATCGCGTAATTTTACGTTTTGGCGAAGTCAATCGGCCACCAAGATCGTGCGATTTGACACCGTTAGATTTTTGTCTGTAGGGCTACGTAAAAAACCGTGCTCACGCGAATAATCCCCGAACTCTAGATGCATTAAAAACCAACGTTACTCAAGTTATGACCGAGATACCGCCCGAAATGTGCGAAAAGTGGTTAAAAATTACCTCAAAAGAATCGCATGCTGCGAATCTTCCGGAGACGGTCAATTGAATGATATTAGCCGTATTTCATTATCGCCGATGATCCATATGGATCATCTCATGAAAATAAAACAATACGGATCTTAGTGACTGCTTTTAACCATGCGAGAGTTACAGAACATGGGTCCACGACCAGGTCAATTTTCATCGTTTCACGACTGCTTTTACCATTCGAGAGTTACAGGACCCATGTTCTGTGATGTGATTTCTTATAAACAAAAATTGGTTGTACAAAATTCTTTGAATTCCCTGCGTATTAAAGTTTTGTTTTATCATTAGCTCAGCTTTTAATACTGACATTAAATTTTAATTTTTCCCTTTAAGCCAGGATTTCTTCATAAAATTAAAAAAAATTTCAGACCTGGCATTAGAGACAATCAAAGTATAAACAAAATCGCTTATTTTTTTCAAAGTTAGAGGCTGTATTCTTATTAAAAAAGTGTACCTAATTAATCACAGATTTTCTATTTTATTGCATAGAATAATTTAAGATGTAGATTTACGAATTTTTTGCGGGATTTTCGGGCATTAAATTACTTTGCGGGACAGAATTTACTGACAGGACACTTTCCGGACAAATGTCGTATTCCGGGATAGTCCCGCACCTGGCGGGACGTCTGCCATCCCTACCGAACAGCTTTCTTGAACAAACCTTAATAGGTGTGTTCCTAAGGGCTCCAGTATCTACTGCCAAGTACTTCTGGCTGCAGTCAACTACTTCTAATCTGTGGTTGAAGTAGTTCAAAGTAGTTCATTAATCTAGTTACAGAATATTTCCAAAAAAGAAAAATTCATCACCAATCAAAAGAAATGATGTTGTAGATTATTGTTGTTGATATTTTTCTAATTAAAAGTAAAATACCAAAACAAACAACCGAAATTGAATTGATATTGAGGTTAGATTCTGCTTTTGGTAAAATGAAAGCATTCCATTCATCATCTACTGGGAAGTACTAAAAAGTACTTTGCAAGGCCCAATGGATTCAAAAACGGCAAATATAAGGTCTGTTTGGTATCTTTTTTCAGTAAAATGTGTAAAACACCAAAGCGAGAACGAATTTCTCAAAAATGGAGGAACTTACAAGAAAGTAATGTCATTTTCGATTGGATTTTCGGACTATTGTACTCCTTTTTGATTCCAATCGAATATATAGCCCTGTTCCATTGGGCTTTGCAAGGTACTTTTTAGTACTTCCCAGTAGATGATGAATGGAATACTTTCATTTCGCCAAAATTAAAATCTAACCTCAATATCAATTTAATTTTGGTTGTTTGTTTTCATATTTTACTTTAAAATTAGAAAAATATCAACAACAATAATCTATTACGTAATTTCTTTTGATTGGTGATGTCTTTTTCTTGTTTGGAAACATTCTGTTACTAGATTAATGAACTACTTTGAACTACTTCGACCACAGAGTAGAAGTAGTTGACTGCAGCCAGAAGTACTTGGCAGTAGATACTGGAGCCCAAAGGAACCACTCATGCCAGATGAGATTTTTAAAATCCCACCGTATTTGAAAAAAAATCCCACTGTTTTTGTATTGGAAGAAAAAAAAAACCACCATACCACCACCACAATCCTATCCTAGATATTAAAAAAAAAAAAAATAATTAAATGTGAGATGTGAACTTCTCCTTTAAAGATAAAGCTCCCGAATAAACAAAACACGTTCTAAAAATATTTTTTTTCTATTTTCTAAATAAATAAAAAATAATTCCACTTCATCAGCCCTATTCTGCTAAACGTTCGCGTGAACATGGGCATTCTGCTATAAGCGGGAAGGAAATGATTGTTCCATAATGCCTATTAATTGCGATAAAAATAAAATGAAAGCAATGAAATTCTCTTTAGAATTTCAAAAATAAAGAACTGGTTAAGATTTGCATTCAAAAGACATAAGTTTTAAATAAATGATTTGAAGAAAATTGAATAAAACATTCACGTGAATCGAAAGATTCGATCGAATCGTTTAGCAGAATAGGGCTGCATATTTATTAAAAAAAAACTTCTTAGATTTCGTTGTAAGAATTCAGTATTTTAAGTCAAATCTTATTGGTATAATTTGTACTTTCGTACATTTTCACAGTTTTTATATAAAAAAAAATCTTATTTCAATAAAAAGCTAGGAATACATATTTTTAGTTTTGTTACAAAAAAAAAATAAAGATATTTTTTGTAAAAAAATAAATAAAAAAGACTTCAAAATATTTGATTTAAAAAATTAACTTAAAAGTATAAATAAGTAAAATGATTTTGTATTTACATATGTACATTATTCACATATTTACAAATTGTTATTGACGTTAAATTCATAGGCAAATGCCTCAAGAGTTTCTTCGTTTTAATTATCATTGTTACAATAAGGGAACGTCCACTGTTGTTTCTAGTTGCTTACATGAAGACGAGTTTTTAAGCCGATTTATTCACAAGAATTTGCATGTGAATGGGATGCCTAAGAGCCAGACTTTAGAAGAGACAAAAAATGTTCGTTCTCTCCAGAGTATGTCCATCTTTTTCCTCTGAGTTGTGAAACTTGTGAGTTGTGTTTGTGTGTGAATAGTAATATATACTGCTCTTCTCTCTGCTATTTGTTTTTAGGTAGATGCAAATGCTAGCCGAGAAAGAAGATCTCTATTGCAACAGAGAACTGTAAACATATTATTTTTTGTGTGGCGAAAGAAAAACGAAAAATTGTTTCTCTCTTATTGAGACACTTTCTGTGTCATTGGTGGTTCGGCCAAATAATTTTTTTTTTGAGTTATGAATTTTTAGTAAGAAAAAAAAAAGTTTCGGTTATGTTAAAAATAATATTTCCCGCCCCCCCCCCATAAAAAAGCATTTCAAATATTTTCCTACCATAAACCCCACCATCAATTTTTTCCCACCATTATTCCCACCAAAGAGATTTTTTCCCCCCATTTTGGTGGGAAAAACCACCAATCTGGGAACACTGAAAGGAACACACCTTATGTAAAAATCATTTTACAAAATGGCTTCTTCAAGCATTTATCCATTTTGACAAGTAATCAGACGAAAAACTATATATGTATGTGTGTGTTCCTCGTCTACTCCATTAATGAAATTGAAAACAGAAAAACACTCCGAAAACGATACTCGGAACAGCCAATCTAAGGCTTTTGGAGTAGTTGGAGTGAAAAAGGAGTTCCCCGAACGTCGAATCGAAAACGACATTAATTTTTACTTTTTTTCATACTTTAGTGTTGTTGCCCCACTATACGTTAGTCGTCACTGCCGGCCGTACAGCTCCTTAGATAAGCATAAAGTTTGCATCTGTTTCGAAAATATTCTTGGACTGATTCGATGGATGAATGGGTCGATATTCAACCCCACGTGGACTTTATTAACCCACTTGTTCCACTTGCAGATTGAGGTCGGTGACGGTGACTGAAACTGCACTGAAATTCCCCATGTGTATTGTGTACTGGTACAGTACAGGTATTACTATATTTATTCACGAAGAATAGAATAGATTTTATTGAGACTTCTTATCACAGATTAGCTACATGAAGATGATAATGTTTCGTACGTTTCACCCTCCAAAACCCATTTGTTTGCATTGTTGTATTTGTAATTTCTTCCCGCGTCGATGGATAGATGTGAATTGCAACAACAATAACCCGGTGTGTGAAGATCCCTACGGTCTATGTGTGAGGTTTTTATACACCCATTCTCACTTTTTATCTGATATCTGACAGTTCAAGCTTGTAGGCAAATTAAAATGGCTGCCGGGGATTCTCATCTTCATGTAGCTAATCTGTGCTTCTTATGGAATATTACAGAGTTTGTCTTATTCTAACTAAAGCTATTATGTTTGTACAAAAGTGGCTGTAACGTATGGCCCTCTTTTTTCGAATTACTTTATTGATAAGCCTCGTGGGTCGTGGCAAAAAATTGTTAAATAGGGATATATAGTGAGACTACTGTTGCTCATAAGCTCATAAGCCAAGGAGTATTATGTTTACATGTGTACATACAGATTTCATGTTGTAAAGCGAATACGCTCTATGTTTTCACATTATTTCACAAAAAGAAGAGAAACTCTTTTAGAGCGAGAAGGCTCTTTACTTTAAAGTTAAGTTTGTTTACAGTACGATTTCTGTTAAGAAAGACATTTTCGATTACTTATTTTACATAAATTCAAATGTTTAAGTTGCATTAATGAAATGAATGTAATAACGATGATAGGCAGTGAACACAGAATTGATTATATAAAATATTTTAGGTAGTATACATTAATAAAATGGATATACATAACTGTTGATGGCAATAGAGAAAAGAACAGTTCTTAACACTTTGTCGAGATATGTATAATTTTTACTAAAATAAAAAATAACAGTTGCACTGGGAATAAAAAAAACACTAGGAATTGACGATTTATTTTGGTTGTAAGTCCACGCTGCGGGTTCATGTGTGAGCTGGCGGGTTTCTTATGAGGCAGCACTTGTTGGCTGCGGTTTTTGGCCAAACCAGCTAGGATGGTTGGGTTAGGTTGCTTGGCAGTACGGCAGTCACCTTGAGGTAAATGGTGCTGTTGCTAACCATGAGACTGGGTTCTGCTTGGTTTTCCGTTTTAACGGGAACGTATGAAACGGTATACGTTCTGGCAGAGATGCCTGGAACTGGACTGTTGCTGGAGAAACATTCTCCTGTTACCCAGAAAGGAGCCACCTACCACAGTGTCCCAACCAGGAAGTGTAAAATTTATTGTTATAAAACAATTTACCGGCTTTGTGAAAAAAATAAACTCTACAAGCACGGCTGGGCATGGCACAACCGTCCACGTTGCCGGCCCAAATCAAACTCCTATTCACGAAGAATGACGAACTCTGTTTGGCGTTTTCAGTTGGGATTTGAGTTAAATGTTGGGAATAACAGGAAACTTATAACTTAAGCATTTAACGCATTGAAATAAATAATAACAAGATGAACCTAAGGATTTTTAAGAACAATCTGGAACTAATTTACCTACCTATTAAAAACTGAGCAGATATTTTTAGATTTTTCCTGTTGATGCATAATGTATTGTAATTTTTTAAGGGTATTCATGCAACAGCGGAAAATCCTGATAAACCTCAAAAACCATGGTGGAATCGGATAAGATAACCAAATTAATACTAAGCTAAACTTGGAATTGAAGAGGCCGATAAAGTTCGCTTGTAAAGCTTATATCTTGAGCTGTATATCAATCGGATTGTCAAGATAAAAGTCTTAACACTTATATGTTCCTTTCAAAAAAAGAATCGATTCTGTTACGAATTTTCTCAAAACAGAATCAATTATTTTCTATCAAAACAAATCTTGCATTTTAAGCAAGATTTCACACCGATCTGCACACACTTTATAAAGATTTCACATTTCTAACACGTCAAATTGATTGTCGGGAAATTTTGGAAAGTCAAGATGTGTTTTTCTTTTTGTTGCAACGGATCCTACATAATTAAACAAAATATTCAACAATATTTTAATTGAATATAACTACAAACATAATTAATTGCAGCTGGCTAGTAAAAAGTAACACACACAATCACACAATAAAAAACCGATTCTTTTACGAATTCCTTTCAATTGGCATAAACAAATCGATTCGGTTTAGAAAAAAATCGCTTTTTTTAACCCCTCACCACCGGCCACCCAATCGGGAGCAACTACAAAATACAGGCAGGCCTTAGTCCTGGGTCACCCCTGGGTAAAGTTCAACGAACGATGCTAGTATGATACCAAAAAGATAAAATAACTATTTGATGATTTTAACTTTAATAAAATGTTAAAAACATAGTACGATGTTAACTCGTTTAAAATTTGGAAAATCCTCTTTTTACCCTCGCATCATACTAAAAACATACTTTACCACGATACCAATCCATCTTAAATTTTGTTTCGTCTTTATATGTATGCACTTGATGAACACCATTTACTAACGAAGTATTTCCATAGATTTTTATTTAAATTAAAAAGTAATTCGCCCAACGTGGGGCTCGAACCCACGACCCTGAGATTAAGAGTCTCATGCTCTACCGACTGAGCTAGCCGGGCAGTTAAAACTCTTGGTGATAAAATGTTGTTTTATTAACAATTTAATAGCATAATCTATTTTTGTATTTATAACACTATTTTTGTCGAAAGAACTACGACTTAGGCTCTGGCTTGTTAATTTGTTAAGAATATGAGTAAAACAAATGGTTACTATAGAGTGTTAAAGGATTATGAAGAACTAAAAATAAAATAATTTGAATTTATTCAATATAGTCCACTAAAACATTATATATTTTTTTATTATTTTCGTTGTTTTTCTTCATTCAAATAAAAAAAAGAGATTTTGGATGAATGAATGGATGACGAATAAAAACAAAAATCAGGTGAATGGTTTCAAGTGAGGTTGAACTACACATACACACCTTGTAAATCTAATCTAGCTTCGATATAAAATGGGTTCGGTTTGACACTATGTTTTAAGGACGAGACTATAGAGACATATTTATGCCAATTAACAGCAGTTATAACAGTTTTTCGCCATTAAAAGAAGGCGTGCGTAAACGCGCTTGGCGCAACTTGAAAAAAAAAACTCTGGGTGCATGAAGTATGCCCACCGCACTGATTTCTAAAATACACTGGACACAGATTAGCCATATGAAGATGAGAATGTTTCGTACGTTTCACCCTCCAAAACCCATTTGTTTACATTCTTGTATTAGTAATTTCCTCCCGCGTCGATGAATAGATGTGAATTGCAGCAACAATTTTACCAGGTGGTTAAAGATCCCTACTGTCTATGTGTGAGGTTTTTATACACACATTCTCATTTTTTAACTGATATCCGACAGTTCAAGCTTGTAGGCAAATTAATATGGCTTCCGGGGATTTCTCATCTACATGTGGCTAATCTGTGACACTGGATAGCGTATTCATACCAACAAAAATGACTCCAATTGAAGATTGTTATACGGTGCGCTTGGCACCTGGTTTGTATAACAGTGTACCTTTTCTTTTGCACTTAAATCTTACGGAAACCAATTTTTTTAATTGGAAGCATTTTCCTAATAAGATTTATATTTTGTAAATGAAAAGTTTCTAATTAATATTTCAACGAGCAAAGATTTTTGTTTTGTTTTAACGACTGCTGCACGTCAAAATGAGTCGGATGTGTTCACATTAGGTTTTATATCTGAACAATGGATCTGTAGCCGCAAACGCGATTGTGGGAGTTAAATAGTAGGTGACATTTCTTGCGAATTTGCACAAATTGTCAAAAAATTCCTGTTTGTTAACTCAAAACAGTTGCAATACGAGAGAGCACATCGTGAGAGCAAATAATAAAAAATATCAGTTTGGATTCCAAATCTTTGAAGACGAACATCGTGTCGCCGCCGCGCGTCGGTGTATTCTTTGTGGGATTTTGAGAAGTTCGTACTTCGAATTTCTGCTTCTTTTCATTACTGAATTGTAATTTTTGGTTGTTTGGATAAACGCACATTTTTTTCTTTTTTTGCATCTATTCACTAATGGCGAATTCCTTTGAAAAAAGGAATCGAATTTTTTCCAAGCAGAATCGATTTTTTTCTGTAAATTGAAAGGAATTCGTATTTCGTAAAGGAATCGATTTTTGTTTGGTGTTATTGTGTTTGTGTTACTTTAAAGCTGCAATTGACGCAAAACGTCAAGAAATTATTCACAAAACTATTAAGGCTTTTTGTTTTTGTTGTGAGAAAAATGTTTTACCAATAGAATTAAATTAATAAATAAAAGATATTAACCAGCTTATACGGTGCCAATTTGTTGGTGCATTTTATTTGTTTGAAATTCTATTTGCACATATATTTTTAAAGAAAATTGTTATTGAAAATTTTTCACTTGCACTGAAAGTTTTTAACACGTCTTTCACTCGGGAAAGCTATTTTTTTTTGTCAAATTTGTGTTTGATAATGAACAACGCACAATAAATTATTTTTATAGCTGAAATATGACTGCATATATTGTTAAATATTTTTTTAAATTATGTAGAATTCGTTGCAACCAAAAAATAAACAACTCATCTTCCAAAAATTCCGCGACTTTCAATTTGACGTATTAGAAATGTCAAGTCTTCATAGAGTGTGTGCAAATCAGTGTGAAATCTTGCTAAAAACGCAAGATTTGTTTTAACAAAATAGAATCGATTTTGTTTAGAAAAAAATCGATTCTGTTTAGAAAAAATTCGATTTCTTTAATGTAAGGAATTCGCCATAAAATAAATTTGTATTTAATCTTATCAAAGGGACATGATAAATTAAATGCACTTTGAAATATTTGTTGTGAATTTGTAGGAGCATTATTTTGGGTGTTCAAATTCCTGTCAAATAGAACTCACACTATCACATACAAAAATAAGCCATCTAAAATGGTTGAAAGAAATTCGACACAAGTTTTAATAATCACGCTCATGTCCTGACGCGCGTACTGTGTTCAGCCAGTGAACCGAATAATGTAGGTACGTCAAATTACTTTCTTTTTTTTTTAAAGACAGACGTCAAAAGGTGCGCTTGGCACCATCAGGACACCTTCAAAATGTCATCTTCAATTGGGTTAAAAAAAAACTGTTATACTTACAGGGAATCCACTATCCAGTGTATTATAGAGATCAGTGCGGCCCACCGGCGCCGGCGGAGTGCTTTTATATACCAAAACTGTTATATTTGGAATGTCTAGAGTCACTTCCATATTTTAACTATGTGCACTGTGCAGCGTGCAGACGGCATATAAAAAGTCACAAGTTCTGTATAATAGCGAACATTTATATAGGGTGTTCACACGATATGTAAAAACTTTCACAAAAGTCTCAAATGTATTTGCGATCAAGGTAATCGCATATCATGACTCTCAGCGAAATTCGATTATGCCCACTGGAGGTGGCATGTATTATTCCGTAGCACTTTTAGCACCCTTAAGGCTTAACTACATATGCCAAAAAAGTGAAAAAGTACAAAAGTGAAAATTTTCAAACTCATTTTGGAATAGTTTTTCTCACTTGAAAACTTAAAAAAATGATGCAGAAAGATTATATTTGGTTTAAAAAAAAAAATTATATTCTTTTTCACAAAACAACTGCGCTAGCGGGAAAAAAAATATTTTTACTTTTGTACAAAAGTACAAAGCCTTTAAAGGCTTAACTACATAAGCCAAAAAGTACTTTTGTACAAAAGAAAAAAAAATATTTTTTTTCCCGCTAGCGCAGTTGTTTTGTGAAAAGGAATATAAACATTTTTTTTTTTAACCCAAAATTTAATCTTTTTGCATCTTATTAAAAGTTTTCCAGTGAGAAAAACTATTCCAAAATGAGTTTGAAAATTTTCACTTTTGTACTTTTTCACTTTTTGGGCTTATGTAGTTAAGCCTTAAGTCTTAACTTCATTCAAGACTTTTTTTCAAAAGTGGAAAACAAAAACATGCGATAGAGATGCCTCTACTCTGTGTGCGAAAAATCGTACGAAAACAATCAGGACAAGATTAGACATGGCGATTATGACGCTTCGCCTGAATCAAAACAAAATTTGGATGTCCGAAGTATGTCCACTGGCGGAGGACCCTGATCCTGCTTGGTCGCATTAATAGTACTTTTTTAAACAAAACTGATTTAAAGTGGGTATTCATTCATGACATTTCCAATGGATTCCACTCGAGTGGTGTTCGTACAGTTTCACTTAATTTCCTATCGAATTTGGTGCAAATTTGATCTAAATTAAATCATTTCGAAATGTGAATGTAATTTGGAATTATCTACCGAAATTTACCAAATTGACGTGGTATGATATTACATTTTTATTTTTTTTAATAAAATTTTAATTTTGCAGTTAATCCTTTATTGAACGTAGATTTCTTTTGTTTTAACCACTGCTGAACGTCAGAGTAAGTCGACTTTGTTTGTGTCTGACAAATGAAGTTGGATTCATGTTAAAAAATTAAGAGGCGAGTGAGCAAAATATGAACACCTTCATTTGAGACAATTTTTTACTGACAGATCTTTGTCTATTTTATTTCTTACCTGCACTCTACTATAGAAATAATCTAAATACTACGTTTTTACCAAGAGATATACCTGCTGTTCTGATATTCGGTAGAACTTGAAAACGGAAACGAAAATTGACTCCGTGCGCATTGAAAACGATTTTTCTGATTTCCAGTCGGATTTAGTTTTAAGTTTTACCAACTTGATCAACAAAACATTTTCGAAATCAGCTGTAACGTATGCAAGAGCTGTCAAAAACTAAATTGTAATCCGCCAACAAAGAGATAGCCGAATTTAAAACGTTAATACTACGTTTTCACTGAGCACTAAATCGCCATTTAAGAGGATTTAGCATAAATCCTCTTCAAATCTCGAAGATTTACCATACAAATTTAAATCTCCTCAAATGAAGATTTATACTACGTTTTCACTGAGCACTAAATCGCGATTTAAGTGGATTTAGCATAAATCCCCTTCAAATCTCCAAGATTTACCATACAAATTGAAATCTCCTCAAAAGAAGATTTAAAATAAATCTCATTGAAATCTTCTTGCAAGAAGGAGATTTTCAAATCAAACAATCCTAATTTTGTAGAACGCACCCTTTTAAACGTCAGTTTTTCCATTGAAATAAAAAAAAATTATAAAATATTTTTGCGCGTTGGCTGTAGGAATAAAAATGCAAGTAACTATTTACAATGTATTTCATATATTTATAATAATATTTTGGTAAACAATACAAATTCCAGATAATGCAACAACCAAAACACACAAAAAACAACGGACAACCTAGACACTGGAGGATGGAGAGCTTCTCATTGAAGAGTGGGCCGAAAAAATGTGTTTTTTTTTCTGTAATTATGGATTCTCCTATACTCTCATGTTATTTTGAAGAATAAAATGGTGTGATAACAATAGATTTAGGTTACTAGACTCATTTTTAAAAAATAGTTTATTCAAAATTAATTGTTTTATTGCTCAAAAATTGTTTTTTTCCGTTCGCTATACGTTTGCCGATTATATTTGTTTTACTCTTGTCAAATTGAGTTGACAATTGAATGGCAATTCAGACTGAAAACGTCAATTTAATCTCCTTTTTTGTGGTGAAAACACTTCAAGATTAATTTTAAATCTCATACCTTAAATCCCGGATTATCTCTTGGTGAAAACGTAGTATTAAAATAAATCTCATTGAAATCTTCTTGCAAGAAGGAGATTGTCAAATCAAACAATCCTAATTTTGTAGAACGCACCCTTTTAAACGTCAGTTTTTCCATTGAAATCAAAAAAAATTATAAAATATTTTTGCGCGTTGGCTGTAGGAATAAAAATGCAAGTATTTACAATGTATTTCATATATTTATAATAATATTTTGGTAAACAATACAAATTCCAGATAATGCAACAACCAAAACAAACAAAAAACTACGGACAACCTAGACACTGGAGGATGGGGAGCTATTTATTGAAGAGTGGGCCGAAAAATTGTGTTGTATTTATTGTGTGTATTTATGGATTCTCCTATTAAATTTACTCACTCTTATGTTATTTTGAAAATAAAACGGTAAGATAACAATAGATTTAGGTTACTAGACTCATTTTTAATAAATAGTTTATTCAAAATTAATTGTTTTATTGCTCAAAAATTGTTTTTTCCGTTTGCTATACGTTTGCCGATTATATTTGTTTTACTCTTGTCAAATTGAGTTGACAATTGAATGGCAATTCAGACTGAAAACGTCAAATTAATCTCCTTTTTTGTGGTGAAAACACTTCAAGATTAATTTTAAATCTCCTACCTTAAATCCCGGATTACCTCTTGGTGAAAACGTAGTATAATTTGGCGGATTGTAGATCCGTTCGTTTTGCCGAATACGCAAAACGTTTTCGAATACGCGCCTGGCCTCATGCAACGAAATAAATTTCCGCTTTGCAGAAAAATTTAACTTTCGGCAGAACGCTTGCATGAACACCCCTCAGAAATACTTGTGAAATGTCACATCAAACGTACCACAAAAATGTCATTTCTAAATTTATCAGGTTTATCTTTACGCTTTCCGCATCAAATTCATGAGATAAATTTATCAGATCTGCAGAAAAATATTCCCAAACAAATTTTGACAGTTCGTTTCTGCGGAGATAAAATTATCTGGTTTCTGAGGTTTAAGGCTGTCCCAAGCCAACGCGAAACATTCGCGCGAATATGCGACGACTGAATAATGTTCGAAGATTCGCATCGCGCCAGTGTGGGTGCTCCCATCAGTCTCCATGTAAATAAATTAAGACAGGCGGAAGTTTCGTTGTCGCGCCGAATGTTTCGCGTTTTGTTTGATTTCGATTTTGAGCACTATGGGATTACATGAGAGTCCGCACACATAAACCAACGCGCACTCCCATATAAGCCCATTTTGTGCTCAAAATGGAAATCAAACTGATGCCTGATTCACAATGCGACGAGGAAACGGGACGTGAGCGTGACGAGAACCGCTGTCATTTTTTTCTAGTTACAAAATCGTCGCCCAGTTCACAATGCAGCGAGCGTTTTCACGACAAAAATCCATTTCAATCAATAAAATATAAAAAAAAATAACTTACAAAACAATAGATTGTCTACTATTACACGACGACTTTTGCGTCGTGACTCTTTTCGAACATCATGAGTGCAAAAGAGAAGAAAAATAAGACGGAAAAGAAACTGCCCTATGAGTCGTCGGCCAAATTTCTGCGACTCATTTTTGACATTATTTTATTTCTTGTGTGTTATTTTAGCAAATTGCTTTATTTATTTTCATTATTTGACGTTTCTCTTTTCACTCCTTTGTTATTTTTCCAAACCACTTCAGTTCTTTTTCTTGCTTTTAGGGCACACATGTATACCTCAGTGGTTGCGAGAGCGAGAAACGGTTTCTAGTGTCTAGTTTAATCATTTTTTTTTGACATGAATTAAAACATTGGTTTTGAAATAATATTGAAATATTTAAACCTTTTCAAATGTCCCAAGAAATCAATTGGGGTAAGGATCTTACCACTGCGTTGATTACGTGCTACGAATCCCATCCAAATCTGTATGTGACAAACGCACCCAAAATACATAAACAGAACTGTGAAAGCCGATTCATTTTACTCCATTCAGGAGTCATTAAAAAAGTGGGCTCCAAAAATAACCATAGATGCAATAAAGCGCAAAATTCATACTTTAAAGGCTGTCCCAAACCAACGCGAAACATTCGCGCGAATATGCGACGACTGAATAATGTTCGAAGATTCGCATCGCGCCAGTGTGGGTGCTCCCATTAATCTCCATGTAAATAAATTAAGACAGGCGGAAGTTTCGTCGTCGCGCCGAATGTTTCGCGTTGGTTTGGGAGAGCCTTAAGGAACCAATTCATCCGCGAACTTCGAGAAATCGAAAAATCAAAAAGAAGCGGAGCTGGCGTATAGATGATATTCGAGAACCAAACTTGTGGTTCTTTGACTAAATGTTTTTCTTGAAAACGTTTTTCCCGAAAAGAGTCTGTCTAAAGGCACGTAGTTCCGCGTAGGCGAAATTTGTTCTCATACCTAAACAGTGACGAGAACCGCTGTCAGCTTTTACAGTTAGAAAATCATCGCCCAATTCACAATGCAGCGAGCGTTTTTACGACAAAAAATCATTTTTGTAACAAAAAAAAATTAAATTAAATTAAAAGTAAATGACTTAGGAAAAATGAAAATCGTCGTCACGTCGCGTCTTTTTTCAATTACAACGAGTTCTCGTCAAGCTCACGTCTCGTTAAAGGCTCTCCCAAACCAACGCGAATATTTCAGAACGACGACGAAACTTTCGCCTGTCTTAATTTATTTGCATGGAGATTAAAGGCTCTCCCAAACCAACGCGAAACATTCGGAGCGACAACGAAACTTCCGCCTGTCTTTATTTATTTACATGGAGATTAATGGGAGCACCCACACTGGCGCAATGCGAATCTTCGAACATTAAAGACTGCCCCAAACCAACGCGAAACATTCGCGCGAATATGCGACGACTGAATAAAGGCTCTCCCAAACCAACGCGAATACTTCGGAACGACGACGAAACTTTCGCCTGTCTTAATTTATTTACATGGATATTAATGGGAGCACCCACACTGGCGCGATGCGGATCTTCGAACATTATTACTGTAGCATATGATTCTGCTCTCGGTGTTAGATTGAGTGACATTCCCCAGATATTATAATTATAATATATTAAGAGTATTCATGCAACGTCGGGAAGTTTACGATGTCGTAAACGAAGTGTCAAAATTTGTATGGAAAATCTTTTTCAACAAATCGTAAACTTTCCGACAAGAATTTGTGTTGTAAACGTCGTAAAGGAAAATGGTAAAAGTGGTAAACTTTTTTTCAAAAAAGGACATGCAGCCGGAAACTGTGCCAACACTTCTCACAACCACTAAAAACTAGTTGGTAAGTTCACAATTATACTCTTGTCTTTTCTGCCACCACATCGAAGGCACCAACCATAATTTATTTTACTGGAAAATACTAAAGACAGCGCTGAAAGAAGTAGAGAGAAAATTTTTACTACACGTGGTGCGAATCCGAATGTCAAACTGACGTTTCTAATGTCAGGCATAATGTTGAATATCAAAGAAACGTAAATAAACATTTCTTGCGGATTTTAATATAATTTTACGAAGAATTTCAAAACACCATAAAAATATGGAATTGTTGAAAGAATTGGTGGGTTTTATGGCTCCTAATCAACGAATCGACCTTAAAGTCGTTGCATTAACCGAAGTGTTAGGTAAGTACCATTATTATGTAGTTGCAAAATGTATATAAATCGAACATCATCGGACAGGCCTTACTGGAACTCCTGAGGGTAAAACAACACTTCTTGGGTTTGATGAAATGTTAGCAGCAATCTTTGGACTTACCTTTGATCAAACAGCAACGATTGCCAAAGATGCTGTTCTCACTTTAATCAATTTAACAGCTGAAGAACAAGACGCTATGAAAGTTTATGAGACAAGTAAAAATCTTCATCCAGTGAGTGTCCAAAAAAATCATTAATGACACATGAGTATTCAGTATTAAGTTAAACCCATTTAGAAATTTGAAATAATCCAAGAAGCTGTAAAGAACATAACTGATGTGAATTCAGAGCTATCCGACCCATGGACAATGGTTCTCAGTAATTTGACGCGGGTGGAATGTTTGGTTGGACAGATTCTAGACGAATTCGAGAAGAATGAAAAGACACTCCTAAGTTTGGTTAAAGCATTTTCCAAAGTTGATTACAACCAAAAGAAAGCAAAACTAAACTATTTAGGTAAGCTTTTGTTTGACAAATAATATAGGTAATATGAAAAAAAAACTATAACTCGAAAAGTGTTAAAAAAAATAAATAAAAATTAATCTGGCCCATGGGGGGATCGAACCCACGACCTTCGCGTTATTAGCACGACGCTCTAACCAACTGAGCTAATGGGCCAATGATTTCTTCGTGTCTAATGCATATTAAATTCTCCTGAGAAAATATACTCAAATATTATTTCTCCGTAATGAGTTGAAATCGTATAATTAACTCAAATGTAATAAATGAAATTGTCAATTGTATAGGATTTGTATTTGTATTTTTCTTAGAGATTTTCTGAAAGGTAAAGAATGATGTCTTGTGGAGTTACCTCTACACACTTTTCATGTTTTAACAACAGCGACGGTAATGTACCTATGTACCTATTTTAAGATCGACTTTTTTCAGGAATGTTTGTGGTTCTTAAAACTACGAAAGAATTTGTAAGAACATTTTTCAGGTATTACAAATAATTTTCGAGAGCCACAAATGAAGTATTTTCTTTTACAAAAAAAAAAAAAAATATATACAAATACAAATTAATTGTTCTAATAATATTTTAATATGCGAAGTTGATAAAAAATTGATGTGTTTGCAGCTTTTTTATTGACATTAAAAGTGTTCCCAATTTGAAACTCCTAATTAAAATCTCTTATTGTTTCTTAAAGCTCCAATTTTCTGCAACCTTACCCAAATAAGCCGAGGACGTGAAATTGTCTGCAACTCTAAATACAATCTCCTGGACAAAATCCTTCCATTTGCTTCGTACGAGAATAGCATTGTTCGCCGTGGTGGAACTATTGGTATTTTGAAAAACATTTGCTTTGATCCGTTCTATCATCATGTGATACTGAACGATAAAGATGACATTCTTTACTACCTTCTATATCCGTTGGCTGGCCCAGAAGAATTTACTGACGAAGAAAACGAAAAATTTCCAATGGAATTGCAGGTTCATGTTAACATAAATGTACATAGAAAAATGTTTTATCATTCAATACAATCTTTTGTAGTACTTAGGAGAAGAAAAAGTCCGTGAAGAAGATCCAGATTTGAGAAAAATGATTCTAGAGTCATTGCTGCAATTGTGCGCTACCAAAAAATATCGTGAACTACTTCGGGCCAAGGGTACCTACGAAATTTTACGTGAATACCATAAATGGGAGTCGAAAATTGGCAAGGATAATGAAGCGTTGCTGGCCTGTGAAAATGTTGTGGATATTTTAATAAGGTGAGCAGTATAGAATATACTTTTTGATATTAAAAAAAATAATCAATATCAAAACACCTTATTTCAGGAAAGAAGAAGAGATCGGGCTAGATAACCTAAAGGACATTGAAGTTCCAGAAGATATAGGAAAAAAATTCATTGAAGATGACGAAGCCTACCTTAAGAATGAAGAATGAAATTAGAAAACTTAGACAAATACATTTTTTACATTTTTTTTTTTACATGTAAATAAAATTTTATTAATTTAAAATTGTCTAAGGGTTCAATTTAGTTTCAGTTGATTTGTGGCTGTTAGGTCCACTTTTTCAGTGCGAGATTAAATTTAAACCCGATTTAATTTGATGATATAGTAAGATAATTTGGCTTTACAACTTGTTATAATACCCAAAATAGATTTTGGCTGAAGTAAACTCGATAATTATGAAAGGAAATAAAATGCAAAACTGGATAGCACGACCTTACTCATGTAGTTAAAAACTATAATGTAGATACATACTGGAGATGTGACTATGTTAACTGTTCAAAAGTGTAATCTTATTTGAGAAAATATCTTAATTGAGAAAATGTTAAAAAATATTTCAAAAACTGTTGCTGATATCTTAAAAAATCTTGTTTATATAGGTATAGGGTTAGAGCGTGAAGGTCGAAACAAAAAAAAACATCGTATATATAGGGGGTCTATTTCCCTCGTTGTCTTTTAATTTTTGAGAAAATTATAGTTGCTCTTAATACCATATTTCCATACTTGTTGGTGTGTTGTTTTCCATTGGTTAAAATAAGGGGTTCACTCATTCTGAATTCCAACAGGGCAGTGCTAATCAATTCGTCAATAGAAGTTATTGCTGGCAGGCAAAAAGTGAAATGTAAACAAAATAATGAACCTTATTAAGAAATTAAGACTTCTTTGTGGGCTTACGTATCGATCGTGGTTACAATTTTTTTTAGGCCTATCATTTGATGATTTTAATAAATAAACAATGCCTACAGCCCGGACAGAAGTCTTAGTTTTTTGTAAATAAATAAATTAAATTGGAGAGTAAAAAAACATGAAGTTAAATTAACTAACGAAAACAATCAAACAAAATTTAAATATTCATTATTCGCCATACTTAACTATTTAATCAATTTTTTTTTTTGCATATTTACATTTTTTTGGCGATGCACAAATTGTCATAATTGACGGATTGTGTTAAATCAGCTTCTATATTAAGTATGACTAAACTATTGAAATGATGATAGATAATTTTTTGTTCTCATGAATACGGAAAACGTACGTTCCGCAGTGTAGTGCACAAGATCATGCGTAAAGCTATTACAAATAATGAAATGCTTCTTTCAAGTCCTTTTGCTTTATGAGGAGATTTAGTTGCCTCCAACCCATAATTATTTGTACTTGATTCCAAAAACTGTTTTAAAAGAACGCATTCTTCTTATAGTATATAATTTTATAATTATAGGTGTATTTTTTGTAGTTTAATGGTGTTTTCTCTAACTTCCGCTTCAGACATTATATACCGCTTGCATAAAAATGAAAAATTTGCGGTTACTGCGTCATAGGCAGATTTTCGCCTCCTCAACTCGTTAAACAATTGGTCACATATTGTTAACAAGGTGTGGACCCTGAAATGGTCACGGCCTCGTAACAAAACTTCTCTCTTGCAACTAAAGAGTACATTTATTATCTAGAAACCGATCGGCATCCCTCTTTTGCCTGAAACACCATCAAATTTTATTTTAATTGAATTTTTATTTTCCGGTCTCTTCAAATGTAGCTTCGCGTTTGCTTTCAACAAAAGTGGTGAGTGACTCGTAGAGCCTTGAAATTACTTCTACGTCTATGTCTAAAACTTATAGAATTTTAGAAACTAAATAAAACTGTTTGTTTTTTATAGACAATATACCAGTTTCTAGAGACTTAAGTTGAGCCAATAATTGTCCTGTAGCTTCGTTTTTTTTTACCAAAGCTTTTTGTTGGGATTCACTCTTAATATCTACCTTCAAGAGCCGCTATTATAATGTAACAAATGTTTTAATGTGCGGCGCATGGTAGGGTAGTGCCCAGACATATTGCTAGCACTGTCGTTAAGTTAACCTCTGCAATAGTCAATGTCAAGGTTTTGAAGGTGTCAATAACGGCTAATATGTCTTCTGTTTTGTGACCAGTGTTTGGCAAAACGAAATGGAATCGCGTTCAAATGGTTGTGCATTGCCTTAAACAAATCTCACAATTAGAGAAAGGTCATCTAAATTCGTAATATTAGGACTTGAACTACACAGAATGAAAAATGCTTAGCTTTTTTTAAGTTGATCCAATATTTTTGTTGCTACTTTAGATATCAACATTTTTATTATTTTCTCATAGGTTGCACAAGACAAATATGAAGTGTTTACTTTCCCAATACTATGGTTATATTTTGAAAGAAATGGATTAAGTTCAGAAATTGCTTCTAAAATCATCATATAATTTCCATTATTTGCACAACCAAATTTATCTGTTTTGCCACTGAAGGAAAGACAGAGTATTTTGCATACTTAAATAAGTTAAATAAGCAAATTCTCGTTGGTTGTTTGCAATTAGCTTGTTTTCTAATGCTTATTATGTTTGGACACTACAATGCAACGCATATTACAAAATAAGAAGTCGACTGAGATAAAAAAGATGCTCCTTTTTTCTATCACATACGAGTATGAATATGAAAGTCTATGTACCGATTTTAAAGGCACCGAAACCTGGGCAAGAGAGACTCGCCCGGGCCATGGTCCTAGGGTAAAAACGCCACTGGATAACTACCTACTGCAATATGTTACTATCTGAATTTTGAAATTTTATGAAAACGCTATGTGGTGCAGAGGCATGGACCTGTATCGAAGGTGGATGAAACCGCTTTAGGATCTTTTGAGAGAAAGATTCTCCGGGTGATTTTTGGTCCCGTGTGCATGCATAAACGGGGAGTGGAGGGGAATGTACAACAGCCAACTGTACTCTGTACGGGCTGTACAGCGGTACTGACCAGTGTTGTCGTTTCGCAAATTCTGAGAGTAGCATTTGTCAGAAAATTTCGGGAGCATTTTTAAAAAGTTGAGGAGCCCTTCAAAAATTCAAAATATTCATACAACATAACAATTTTAATTCATCTTTAACAAAAAAATAATATAAAACATTCATTGTTAATATTAAAAATATTTCGGAAAACAATTTAAACGTTTAAAAATAAATAGATGTGCATACATACATACTAACATATGTTAATATAAATAATTATTATTATTTTGAGAAAATAAGATGTCTTTTCGTGACTTTTAATTACGTTTGGTTCCGTTCCATTTGAATTTTCAGACAGAAATTCACATCTGAAAATTCCGAATAAAGTGATTGTGTTGGGGGCTGGAGGAAATGTTGAAGTATTATACATAGAATTTGAACTTTAGGATTTTTTCACTGGACGGTGCTTGATTTGTGTTAATTAAATTTCATCACGAACAAATTAATACTTATTTATTTAAAAGAATTTATTGTTTATTATTAAATGAGTTTTTCAGTCAAAAGATTGACTATTCTTAGAAAAATGTTGCGAGAATTCTCCATTGCAATGTTGTGGAACCTTTTTTTTGTCATTGAACTTTAGATAGTTAAGCTGTATTTTGGGGGCCATGCATCTCAATAAATAGATTTTAAAACAGAAAAAGAATTTACTGCTTAATAGAAAACACTTTAAATAAATTTTAGAAAACCTGTTGCTGATTTATTTATTTATGATTACCATCCCCAAAACTACTCACGCTGAATTTTTTATTTATGAATATAATTAAAGTACTATGTTATTTCGTTTTAACGGAAATCCTATAGGTGAATGCAAGAATTTGACACTGCAACTTTCGACTGAAACTTTTTTTTTTATAAATTCATATCTGAATGTTCAGATTTCTGATTGAACGTACCCAACGATGTCGTTTTTTTCGACAAATCCATATGGACTTGCAAAAAAAACACGGCTATTATATCACTATCCTCTTCTGAAATTTAACAGAGATGTGCAATCTTTTGTTAAAACAGGGATGGGAAAAAATATAAATTTGTGTTTTTCATATCATTTTCATTTTTGTCCACATTTGTTTTAATGTTTGTAATGTGGTGACTTGGGGAGCCATTTTGAGATATGGGTAGCACAGTAGCCCTTTCTGCAACAAAGTAGCCAAATGCTACTGTAGTAGCCATTACGACAACACTGGTATTGACCTAGCTGAAAAAGTAAAAAGACAACGACTAGCATGGCTGGGTCCTTTAGAGCGAATGGACACCAAAGCTCCAGCCCGAAAAGTCTTTGAATCCAACCCTAATGGACGGAAGACCGCAGCACAGGTATCGCAAGCATGTGGAACCTTAATAAGTATGAAAACGCTGAATAAAATCTTTTTAGTATGTTTTATTTTCGTTTTTTAAATTTTATTTTCATTCATAAGAGCGATACTTTTTCATTTTATTAGAAGCTCGTATTAAAATCGTTTTATTTTTTTTAATTGGTCATCATAACACCTTTTCCATTAGTATATTGTTATTTTTTGTTTTATTTGAAATTAGTATTTTGTTTGAGCTTTATTTTTGATTTCGAAATATTAAAATATTAATCTTTTTTTTTTTCGAATGATACAGCATTTAATTTTGTATTTATATAGATTTATATTTATGTAAGCTTGAAAAATATTAAAAGAAGCATTTTCTTTTAGTTTTTTTTTTTTTTGTAAATTTCTTAGAATATGGAGAGTTCAAAGTGTATTTGTTTCGTTTATAAAAAGAATAAACAAAATGTTTAATGATATATAGATATATATATATTTTTTGTTTAGCAAAGCGGTGTTGATTATGTCAGGCCAAATTACTTAGAACTAATAAAAATGTACATTAAATGTATTATTACGTTTAGGCATATAAAAATTAAAACGATAAATCAATAAATAACAATCTTACAACACTAGTCATAGATAACATACAAATACATATTCCGATTTAGTTTTTTTGTCTCTAATTTTATTTGTTTTATAAATTGCTTTATAAAGAAACCATGTAAAGCTCACATTTCTTTTTGTTTATATTTGTTTTTGTTGTCTTAAGTAAAAGTTTTAAGTTTTAAGTTTAAGTTTATTTTCATTAAACCTCTGTTCAAATAAACAAACATTCGTTGATAGAGTTTTTAATTTTGATTTGCTTTATTTTACGTTTAAATGATAGTTTTGATTTTTTGTTTTGTTGTTAAATATAAAAATGTGAAAAATTCTCTTTATTATTATATTAATTTCTTTCTTTTTTTTCTGTGAAAAATTAATCTTTTGTTTATAATTTTACATAAAAATTGGTCTGCATTACGTTTTTGATTATTTTCAAATAAAACAATGCTATTTTGTTAATATGTATTTATAAATCAATTTTGTTCATAAATTAATAATTTGTATAGTTGATAGCAAATTTGAAGCCAAAATAATTTATTAGAAATTCTATTTCAAATTCTACCACAAAGACGAATTTTGATATATTTATAATTAAAATGTTTTGTTAACCGATTACTGTTTGTTTACCATTTATGTTTTACATTGTTTTTTTTTTTACTTTTGTATTGTTTTTTTTTTTTTCTTTAAGTTTTGTATACATTTTAATACAAACTAACGAATTAATGATATGCAACTACGAGATACTACCTATATATTGCCTAAAGTATTAAATCAAAAAAGATCTACGCAATTTTTAAACAAAAAGTGTAAACAAAATGCGTTCGGTGTGATGCTCTTGATAACAAACAAATAAACTTTGTGCTTAAAATAAAATAAAATTTTCGAAGAGGATTTTTTCATACGTGGAACTTTTTTTAAATTGTACATAATTATATATATACTCAATAGAGCGATAATTTGCCAGTTGATGGAAATTAATTGTTCTGATTTTTTTCAGAATAATTCTGGTCTCTGCAAATTTTAATTTTTATTTCATAATTATTCGGTGAGAGGGTGAGGTCCTAAAATCTGATAGTAAACTTAAGTACTTAAATCAATATGACGTTTGAAAGACTAGCAAATTCATTTTCTAAAGAAAGAAAATATTGCTCAATTTACCTTAGTCCAAAGACTTTTTAATCTTGATGGTCTGATTAATAGAACTGAATATATACCTAAGCGTTTCAAGCGAATTTTATCGGCTTTGTTTTGTTAATTTTGTTCAAAAAATCTCCCACGTTGGGCGCCAATTTGTAAAATTTTAATAGCGAATTAAACTTTATTTCGAACTAAAATAAAAATAATAAAAAAAATACAAATCAACACGACCGGAACGACGCGACTCACGAGTTAAAGACGAGAACGAAGGTGGATTGTCAAAGTCCAGGCGAGTTCGGCGAATTTTAATTTTAACTTGTAGTGACAATGGGCGTTTTTCTTTTTTAGTCCAGAGTGGAGCTCTGAACAGAGTCTGAACACTCCGAACATACTCTGAGCGTGCTCTGAACTTAACGTGCTCTGCTCTGAGAGTTCTACCTTCCTTCTTTTTCCACTTATCAAATTTGTGTTCAGCTATTCAACTCCGTCTGCTCTATCAATTTATCCTGAGCTCATAGAGCGCGCTCTGAACCTGCTCTGAACATGCTCAGAGCGAAAAAAGAAACACAAAATTGGAGCTCTGAATGCTCTGAGGTAAAAAAAAAACACGATTTTTTTTTTTACAGTTCAGGCTCTGGTCTGAACTAAAGAAAAACGCCCAATAAGTTCTCTCACAACAGCTGTGTTCATTGGGGTCGGTTCACCTGTTAAATGTTTGATTGGAATGATTTATTGTTAATCGAATTGAATTATTTCGATTCGAAATCGCACCAGGGACGTGGTTGCTAAGAATAGTAAACAAAAAAGGTCATTGGACTTAGGAGAAATGATCGAGCATCATTTACTTTGAAGTGAAAATATCCAGAGTGAAAGCCGCCTCCAAATGGTGTTGGACCCACTGATTTGTTATCAAGTGAGTATAATCTAAGGAGGGATGAAATCGAATTTTGGTGCGTATAATTATCCACAAGATTTTCACCAAACTTTGATTTCTCCCATAAGCTTTACCAAAACTTTTGACTCATATGCTTATTTTTTTGTTCACTTTCACACTTAAAAATTTGCGTTAAGCTCTTAGTCTATAAAGTATGATGTAATGATTTGTTTTATTTAAGATGATCCACCACACTGACAGCGTAAGATCGAATAGGTCTACATAACTGAAATGTTAAGACAATTAGTAATGCGAGGTTGATGACCCCTTTTATTACCAATGGGGCATATTCATAGTCAAATTATAAAGCCAAGTCTAAATTTAAGACCCAGGTTAGACACAGCTGCTAACCATAAAGAATTTGGCAACTCTGTTAAGTTAGAAACAGGTCTAAGGACATTCTACTACAATTTCCCTTGAATCCGTCAAAAAAAAACCACTGACTAGCCGTGTTCTATTCCAATTGGCGAATTACTCATGAGCAGATCCAAACTATAACCTATTATTACCAACTACTCGTGCTTTCATGGCGAGTAAATGAGATTTGTAGGCAAATTAATTCAAATAAAATCAATCGAGTTGAAAAATTCTGAATTTTATCTTTTTGTTTGTTTATTTTTGACGTTTGATTGAGTTAAATACAGCTTATTTTTTAAGTTGTTAGACTCCAGGTTATCGTTTAAAAATAAATTTAAATTCTCTATAAATAACATAAACTGGAGTTTATTTAAGCAAATACAAAAACAGAACTCATCGACGAACTATGAATATGCCCCAATGGCTTTTTGTCTATGGTCTCCAAATCTTCAATTTAACTGGGATTCACAGTTACTCAATTGTAAGATTTGTTTAAATGAAATTAATAAAACATTCTTTTATTTTCTTTTCCCTGGCTGTTATTTTATATTTTTTTTTTAGTTTGTCCTTTATTTTGCTATGTTCAATTCTCCCTTCAGAAAGTGGTTCAAGCCTCCAGTTCGTTGTTTTTGACACAAAAACATTTTAAGTTCTGATTTGTATATAAATGGTATCAATATTTTGCACTGGTGTTAAGAAAAACAAATGTTCGAAAAAAAGATCACCCTCAATGATTTATGATGTACTCCTCGAAAAGAAAATTTTATGTATAAAAAATTCAAAAATATTTTCTCTAACTTTTCATAGCGAAAAATGCAATCTATCGTCCACGAACCATATATAGGCGAATGTTGATCCTGAAATTATTTTGTTAGTAAATAAAAGGACATTTTCTGCTTATACGATTTAAGAGTAATCAGAGTGAAATTTTGCGAGTGGTTAATGTCGTCCATTTGTTCAAGTCTCCCTCTTTTTGTCGTTTGCCACAACTCGGTTTCAGTAAGAAATGTATTGTCGATTTAAAAAAAAATGATCATTCAGTAGACCCTCACTAAATTAAAATTGATTATTTTTTTATCATTATGTAATGGTGATTGTGATGAAAATTCTCTATATTTTCAACTGACTATGCCGAATAAATTAGTTCCTGGTTTCATAATAATTGTAAATCTAATCTTTACGGAAAAATATGGGTTATCAATGTTTTCATAAAATTCAATTAAAAATTAGTTGGACTTGTCTAATGAATAGAGTTCTTATCTACTCTCAAAATAATTATCCAATGTTTATAAACATGGGGTATCATAAAACCTTCACTGAAACAAGTAATTTATTGATGTAAAACATTACCCTCACAAACAAATCTCGCCAAAGAAGTTTAACTTCTGGCACGTGTACTGACCATTTGACCAACTCTTTTAACTTGCGATATAAGCAGATATGCACATACTAAAGATCAAATTTAGGATTCGTAAAAAATCCAACTCGAGATTTCAATCAAACTTGACATCACGCAATTCTGTTTGTCTGTAGGTATGCCTGTATATGTCTGTATGTTTGTTTGGCTGTATGGCTGTAGGTCTGTATATCAGTATATGGTTTTGTCTGTCTGTACCTCGACCTATAGCTTATACCTCGTTTATATGCAGGATAGAGAGCTCGAGTTAGATTGGGGACGGATTTTCGACCCTGGTTTTTCGTTCCTAGAGTTGAGAGCTCGATTTGGAGTTGAGTTGAAATGGTGTTGAGATGCCATTTTATTTATTATTTATTAATTTATATATTTGTATAGTTTTTTAATTTTTCAAAGCCCACAGTAAATTCAAAAAAGAAATAAAAACTCAAGACGCCACTAGACCAGATGGGATCCAAGAAAAATGTCACACATACACACACACACTTTAATTGGTACATTGGTCAAACCAACTTTTCAGCCCAAGCTTGCTAGCACAAAGTGGAGTCGAGTCGGTTCAAGCTCATTTCAACTCAATGCAAGCTTACAAAGTGTCGGAGCGAGCTTCAAGCTCTCTTCAACACCTCATGTAAACGGGGTAGTAAACCACTACATCAGTTTTGTTGAAATTTTGAATTTAAAGTTTTTTAGTGATTCCCTAGAGGAGTTTTTGAATTTTTTTTAAACTCTTAAAATAACGGTACTTGCTATACAACCGTCATGACAAAAATAATTTATCTCGAAATCGGCTCTATCGATTTTGATAAAAAAAACTTGTGTGCACAAAATTAATAATAGCTGTTATTAACGGTACCTTTTTTTTTATTTTAGACTTTCTCGTTAGCTTAACCGATTTCAATCAAAATTTTAATTTAACTATATAATATTGGATACTAAAATTAACAAAAACTTAATTTTTGGATATTTAAAAATATACATTTTTTTTTAATTTCTTTTTTATGTGAACGTTATTAAGTATCTACTGAAAAATGGCATATAATTTTTTTTTTAAATGTTCAACAAATTTAGTATACAAAATATCATTTTGTAAGACAACCGATCCGACGATTTTTGACATTTTTTCCGATTTTAATTTTTTTTCTATAATTCAGACGGTGTTCTTCGTTTGAGTTTAAAAAACAAATTAAAGTAGTTGTTTCAGCAATTTAAAGAAAGACTTTCATGCTTCTTTTCCATTTCGCCATATATACCTATGAGTAATTATCTAATAATTATTATTATTAATTAGGTACCTTATTATGTTTAAATATTCAACCACAAGAGGAAGTTCGTGCGATCCAGGCGTCCATAGTTTTTCTTAAGAAATGCATTTAAATTAGGGATTAGGGTTTCTTTTTTTTTTGAAACCATGAATGCTAGGTTGCTTGGGGCTCTTAGTAAAGAAAATCAAAATTTTAACGTTTGCCATTTTATTTTTTATTTTTACATGTTTAAAAACCCGCACTTGCAAAAAATATTGGCACAGAAAATTATTTTTTTTTATAAACTAGTGTAAACGCAAACAACAGGTGTTGCTTTAGCGATTATAAAAATCCTCTTTCGGCCTTTTAATTATGAATTAATTATTTAAAAAATCTATAATCAATACAAATTATTTATTGATAATTCTAAAGAGCATCACACCATTTAATTTATTTCCTATCTATACGATTATTTTTAATTAGATACATATTTACAATGATCGGATATAGCCTATATGTTTTTACCTGCATTAAAAGTTTAATTTAGTTTGATTTATTTATAATTTAATTGTTTCATTTACATTAAGTATGTATAGTAATTCAATAAAACAAAAAAATTCTTACAACTAGATTCCTTATTGATCCGCTTTAATTTCTTATGTAGGTATATATTATTTTTATCCAAATGAACTTATTTCAAATAAATAACAATTTAATTATGTGTAATTGTATTATTTAACTATTTTATTTTTTTTAAAAAAGGGAATAATTTAACAATATACTTAACAATAATAATTCATACATAAGTATATAATACTCTAAAATTAAATCACATTATTTTGTGCAAAAATCTAAATACAACTCTTTTGTTTACGATCAAATCAATAATATTTTCTTTAATTAAAAAAATAATATAAAAATAAACTTAACAAAACACTAACACTAACACCAATTTCATGTATGCTATCTAAATAATCTCGAGAGAGTTGCCATTGCCAATACTAATATTCGAAATTGCAGCATTTGCGGTTGTATTGTTACTCCTGGTGCTGTGTTGCATGCATCTGCATCGTTGCAGCTCTGCAGGCATCCATGAACATACCTGCGTAGGGAATTGAAAACTCATTTTACTTAAAGAAACCATACATCCGAGTGCACTAGTTATCATTTATGTTAGTTGAAGCAAAAAGGGTATTGGAGTGTAAAAAAAAAATAATAATTGTTACCTTTCGTCATAGTAGAACTTGCCACAATGAGACATGCGAATAATTTCTGTATCTGTTGTTAGGGTTCCGCTATCCAGAGCACATCCTCGTACTGTAATTGTTTCACCGGTGTCATCTACAAGAACAACCATTACAATACATAATAACTGTAAATATATGTATAGAAGCAAAGTAGGCTTGCCAGGCACGCTGTACCTATTAGGCAACAATTTTAAGAAATGTCAGCAAAAATAAAAAATACGGTCGGCAGTTGTAGTTCAAGTTGCAATTAGTAAGGATTTAATAACATTTGTTTATAATTAGTTAATTATTAATATTTTTACTATATCATAATATCATAAAATAAGTTACAATAGTTAAAAATATTTCCATATGATAAAAAATGTACAGGGAAGTAATAGTGGCACAGGTATTTCTTTAACAAAAATAGTGATAATGGCATAAAGCAAATTTATTACTGAAATGAATGCAATGGGGTGACCCTTTTAAATTACATTTATCTCAGAAATGATGAGTTAAAAAAAAACCATTATAATTAAACGTAAAGTAGGTATCCAAATATCAAATAAGAACGCTGATTAGAGATTCAGTACTATTTAAATCAATTATAAAAAAGCCAACTTTTCACTAATTTCCTCAACGAATGAGAATTTGTTTGTGCTCTGATAAAAAATGGAAGTTTAGTAAATAAACGACAAGAAGCAATATTATAAAAGTTAAGAAACGCGGTTGTACGATACCTGGGTACAGGAACTAAGTTTAATAAGTTACCACGCAAACCATAATTATTTATGGGCCGGAAGTTAAGATTTCCGGACCTTCTAAAAAAATGTTCAGTACTTTGTAACTATACAAATGGCGGGCTGGTAGAACTATCAATTCTTTGAACAGTGTAAAACTAGGATATAAAAGGTGTCCTCCCCAGCAATTTTCACGATTTTCACATCCGACCTTAGAGCTGATGTTGACAATGACAAAGTGGCAATTATATCCGTTTTAGATTTCTCGAAGGCGTTTGACTAATGACCACATTATTTTTGAAGAAAAACTTAAATCTCAGTTTGATTTTTATAAGTCAGGTAGTTGTTATTGGTGGGTTTTTGACTAATCTAGCTCAGCGTGTTAGAATAAAAGATACACTATCAAACAAGTTGTCGCTTACCAAAGGTGTTCCTCAGGTATTAATATTGGGTCGTTTGTTATTTGCACTTTATATTAACGACTTGGCTAGAATCAAACTAAATGCAAACATTCATCTGTATGCAGATGATGTACAATTATATCTTAGCCACCTTATAGGTTTGACTGAAGATCTTATAACACGAATCAATGAAGATTTGGAGCGCATAAATAACTGGGCACAAATTAATAAGCTTCTTCTTAATCCAAATAAGTCAAAATGTACTATGTTATATCAGCCCTATTCACTTAAATGGATCTGCTTAGTAAAGCCACAAGTCTAGGTATTGTTATAAGCTCTTGTTTAAAGTGTTGTGATCATGTTAAGCTTAGGTATGATAGTAGGATTTACAGTGGCTTATGAAAATAAAGGTTAACTATTTTTTTAATTTCTTGTGATTTGAGACTTACAGCCATATTATTGACTTGTTTCAAAACTAGTTTCATGACAGAACTAGTTTTATAGATGTTAGGAGGTTCTCAAATTGGTATTATTCAAAAGTATTTTGAAACCTTAGACTCGAAAACTTAAATCTAGCTTTGGATAAATCTCTTATTTCATAAAACCGTGTCAATATTGGGACTCCAAACTTCTATAAAACTAGTTTTGCTATTAAACTAGTTTTGAAACATGTCAATTATGTGGCTTCTAGACTATTTAAAACACTTTTACTTTCGTTTTTCACATTGGGACGGTTAATATACCCCAAAAACTTGATAGTGAATGAAAACAACGTATGGAAGTGGCGTTTAATGACTGTGTACGGCATGTTTTTGGGCTGCCCAGGTTTTGTCATGTTTCACAATATAAATTGCGCTTGGTTGAGTATGTCCGATATAGATTACTAACATATTTCTTTAGGCTTATCTCAACTAATAAACCTTTGTTTGTTTGTGAGCTTTTTTTCCGCACAACATCCTTAAAGATGTCTTAATTTAATTTCGATTTAACCGAACTGTAATGGAGAGTTATTCTTTTCCTGTCAAAATGGTAAAAAATGTGGAACGCACTTCCACTCAACGTTCAGGCGACACCTACTGTATCACTGTTTAAAACACGTATTTGGTCACATATTAACATTATTTTAACGACTATATTTCTATCATTTTTTGGGTTTAAAAATTTTTATAAGCTAGTTTTGTCTAGAATTGTAAAGGTTGGAGAAATACAAAATTTATAAAATATTACATTAAAATTTTATCTATTACATGAACTGAAATTGAAATACCTATGTAATTTTTGAATTTTTGAAACGATTAAATGTCTATTTCTTGCCTAGGCTTTTCCAAAAAATATTGTACAATATAGGATTAAGTATCTTGTGTACACTTTTCCAAGTAATAAATGAAATGAAAAGTAGTCCCGTATTGTAACCTAGAACGAAAAATGCCGTAATAGATCTTCATCAGTAGTTTAGAAGAGCAACTATTCAGCAAAAAGAAGAAATTTCGGAGTCTACAGAAAAAATATTTCCTCATATTAGCCATTTATGCTACAAAATTCAACCTAGTGTAAATGACAAGTCCCGATTTGGAAACATTATTCACTGCAGCTTAGACAACTATGAAAAAATACAAGTAGACAAACTAGTACAGCAGGTGCGAGACACAATTCGAATCTTGGATTTGACCTCTTAAAATGAAAAATATAATCTTAGTTTTTGAACTAATTATTTAAGCTCTGCAAACCATATTTTTAATAAATAAAGATCCTAATTAATTTTGGTGGGAGCAGTACCCCCATTTATTCGGCTTAATTACAAGCTAATGCTTAATCTAGCTTAAGAACTATGAAACTTATAGCTACGTTTTGTGGTTAGTGAGGAGGACGATTCAGGAGACGGAGTTTTAGACAAGGGGTGCTGAGATTAAAATCGAAGTTGCTTGCGTATAAGTTAACACTCCGCAGCATACGGGAGATTGGTTCATTAGAGCCATAAGACGTACGGTGGGGAGGTATATAGAAAAGAAGGGGATTTCGTATGTTACGAGGGTTGGTATTAAAAAAGATAGAGTTGTAAAGAGTAATGCAGTCAACTGAACCTGTAAGAAGTCGATGAATGAAGAGAATTTCATGAATTTTTCTTCGTTCTTCTAGTGAGTTAAGGTGGATAAGTTTAAGGCGGTTCTGATAGGGAGGAAGGATCAAGAGGTTATTCCAGGACAGACCTCGAAGAGCAAAACGAAGGAAACGACGTTGAATGCTCTCGATTCTGGCAATGTGAATTTGTTGGTAAGGGGACCATACTTGACAGGCATATTCGAGCAAAGGACGGACAAATGTTATATAGAGGGACCGGGTCACGTATGGGTTGGAGAATTCCTTGGACCAACGTTTAACGAACCCAAGTGCTGAATTGGCCTTAAGAATTATGTCGTCATAATGTGAGATGAAATTAAGCTCCTGATCGCATAATATACCAAGCTCACGTATAGATTCGACTACAGATAGGGGCTGATGGTGAAGGAGATAAGAACGGGGAGAAGACTTAAAACGTTTTCGAGAAAAAGTTATTGAATGGCATTTGGCAATATTTAAATATAAGCAGTTTTTGAGACACCAAACTGAAAAATTATCGAGATCGAGTTGGATAAGAGCAGAGTCCTGTGAAGAAGAGATGGTCTTGAAGAATTTGGTATCGTCGGCGAAGAGATAAATTTGAGAATATTTAATAACCAATTCGATATCGTTAATTGTAAGAATAAAAAGAAGAGGACCCAAGTGACTGCCTTGGGGGACTCCGGACGTGGCTAAGAAAGGGCAAGAGGAAGAAGATCTAAAACGAACACTATAGTAACGGTTTTCCAGATAGGACGAGATCCATCTCAATAAAATGGGTTCAAAACCGAAGGTGGATAGTTTGAAAAGTATAAGTCTATGGGAGAATTTATCGAAGGCCTTACTAAAATCGGTGGATATGACATCGACTTCCTTTCCATGCTCTAAAGCTGACAGGATAAAAGACACAAATTCAACAAGATTAGTGGTTGTTGATCGGCATTTGAGAAAGCCATGTTGTCTAGGGGAAATGAGAGACTTACAGCGAAAACTCAAAGTTTCATACAAAATGCTTTCGAAGAGTTTGGGTATACATGAAAGTTTAGCAATAGGACGATAATTCAGGAAATTCTCCTTGAGTAAGGGATAAATTGAAGATTTTTGAGAGAGGAAGAGAAATCGATGAGGAACATTTCTTTAAGAGAATAGCTGGGAGGCCGTCTGGACATGGGGAGAATTCATCAATGAGTTGGTTTAATTTGTTCTCCACTAGAAATGGGTTGACGGTGCGAGGGAGAATTGGCCCAAGTGAGTAATTTGGTAAGTAGTTGAAATAAGCAGAGTCAGGTACAAAAGTGTCATCTGTGAAAGATTGTTTGAAAAACGATGCAAAAAAGTTGGCGATAGTTTGTCGATCATTTGATGTTTCATTGTTGAAAATAAATCAGAAAGATTATTTCAGACCCAATACAGAACTCTGAGGTACCAGAATAATTAGGAACTTTTCTGATGTCATTAATCTCAACTTTTTGTGACCTCTATTACTGAGCAAGGACCTTAACCACTCCCAAACCTAGAAAACCAGCTTTTTCAATTTTCCTAAGCAACAAGGCTTAAGTTATATCTATAAACAATTCAGCTGTAAATTTACTTACTCAAGGTTTATAAAAATTGTAAAGCAAAATTGTAAAAGGGCATCTACTGTAGATTTACACTTCTGCAATCCAAACTGAACAGAACTGAAATTATTAGATTTATTTCAAAAACTTTTCACCCTGTTTTTAATACTTTTTTCAAAAATATTACTTATTGAAGGAAATAGGGAAATGGGCCTATAGTTAAATAAATCATCGGGAGACTTCTTTTGAATAGAGGTGGAATATCCGTGCAATTCAGAGCATCAGTTTATGACATTTATTAATTTTTTAAAAATGTACTTGCAAATAGAAATATATACGATAATCTTGGTTTATAAATTATTTTTTCTGTAATCTGAAAAAATGAAAATATTAAAAAACCAATCTGGCAAGCCTGTAAATAGGATTTTAAAGAAGAACAAAATATGTATATACAAACCGTAATAACCGGCGATTTTGATGCAGGCTGTAGCTGGAAATAGTCCATCACGTCCTTTGCGGCCACCCATGCAGGGTGATTCCAATATCTCTGTGGTATAGTTATTATGGAAAGGATCATCGCATGCCCTATTCGCTCCATTGTATGAAACACACTTGAAACAGTCTATGCAATTGGCTGAACCATCACATTCGGGGTCGCCAAGCAGAAAAAGGAGTAGAATATTCAGATTAATTGAAATAGATAAGATGTGGAACACTTGAAGTATATAAATAGAAGCGCTCTTACCTTTGTGGATGAGGACTGCAAATGCGACTGTAAAAAAGCTAAGTATGTGAACATGTAAATCGACGGGTTGAGTCATTCTAGTTGCTTATTGCTATTGTTGTTGTTGTTATTTTTTTGTTCGTGTCCTTTTAAGTTCGATTCAAGGATTATTTTCAATTGATTAGTATTTTCAAATGAAAGTTCATTCTCAGTTATTATCTGAAAATAAAAAAAAAGATTGTAGAGAAAATCAATAAGAAATTGAAAAGGACAATTAAAATAATCAGGGTAAAACCTTAATTTTTTTTAGAATATATAATTTACTATGTAAAATGGTAGTCAATGTGGGTAAATGTATACAGAGGTATGTTAATGTAAACAGAGCTCAAATTCCATACAAATAATATAGTTTTGAACGCACCCATTGAATAAACCTTTGAACGTATTCAATATCTGTCACATACATGTCACTTATTCATGTTTTACAGTTTTCAGTTGGAAGTTCTTTTTTTTATGAAATGTTCAATTTTAAAGTGTTTTACAAGTAGTCTGGACTCTGGAGGCTTCGGGAAAGATAAATATTTTTTTAATAAAATTAAGGGGCATAATTTTTTTATAATACTTTTTAGTTATAAAATTTGGTTGACATAAAATTAAGAGAACAAAATTCTAAAATCTTGAACGGATTTATCATTTTTTCTTGTTTAAATTTACAGTAGGAAATATCACGATGAGGGTAATGTTAAACAAATTTTTGAGGTAAATATAATATTCTGGTTGAAAATTAAAATTGGTAAAAATTAAAGTTTGTTATTTTAATTGATTTTTTTGCAAAATATTTTTCATTCGGAATTATCTTTCTAAATTACTATTTATACCCATTGTATTCAAAATAACGAAAAGGGGAACAACGCGAGTTTTCTAGAGGCGTCAAAACATGTTTTTGAAAAATATTACACCAGAGTAAGAAAAAGTGATGTGAGATGTAGTTCATTGCGTTCAGCTTTGAAAAGATTTTAAACTTCAAATGGATGTGTTCACAGAAATATTTAATGAAAATATTTTTACAGTTTTCAATTGAATGTTTTCTCTGTTTGAATTTTTACTTAATAAGGGGGACAGAGGTTTGTATAGGTGGGACAAATAGTATTTTGGTATGAAAAAGAGGGACGGTCCTCCTTAAAGGGGGACGTCTGGTAACCCTATAATTCGTACTCAGTGGATGACGTTGCCAAACCAAGCAATGATGAGAATAACAAAATCAGGACGTTCAAATCGTATGCGTATCCTTTATCTATCATCGAATGGTTGGCCCTGACATAAAGAAGATTTAGAAGTTTTGAAAGTTTAACTTAACAACTTAAGTTATCTATTCCAAAACTTTAAGATGATTTACATAGCTGTTTACATTTACCCCATAAATTAGAATAAAAATAAAAATGTTAACATAGTAATATTAACCGTTATTTTAAAGTTTTTAATATAATTTATATAACCTTTAATACAGAAATATTGTATTTTCACGTTATCATTCCTAGTTTTTCTTTAAATCTTCAACTGACCAAACAAAACTATCCTGTCTGATGGGGTATCAATTTAATTAATATATGAACAGTTTCGTTTTACACATCTGATTAGCGTAAATTTATTTCTTTTAAAAAAATATAAAAGATTACAATAAATATTCAAGATTAAAAAATAAGTCTACTTAATATAATTTTTAACCTACTTTTTCAAATGACAGGATTACAATACAAAGATATAAAATAATTTAATGCTTACAACGTTACAAAGTTAAATATCATGTTGGAAGTGTACTGAAATTGATTACGTAGACTTCGCTCTTCGAAACAAAACAATCATCTATTCGTGAAACTTTGTAAAAACGTAAACCAAAGTCTCCTTTCTCTCGAGAAAAACAATTTGCTGGAGATTTTTCGATATTTGTTTTTATATCTTCTGGAATATTTGAAATGAATGGAATTCATTTGTCATGACTCATGAAAATTATGAAACAAGAGGACACACAAATATCTAGGGTAAAAGAGTTTTTTTCCGGGTCAATGCGTTTTAAAAATTAAAACTAACAATTACCATATTCAATATTCGTGCAGTGGAGCTAAAGAAATAATCTCTGTACTTAAGAGTACGTGCAAAATGAACATAATAGTACAATGAGAAAAAAGATTTGTTTCGATAGGGCTGTGCAAATGCTTATTTAAATAAATTTTGAAATCGATCACTAGAGAAAGACAGAGGCAGATATGGAATCATTTGCGCTCTCAAGTACAAGAGGAGTTATAATATGTCGCAGTAGCGCATTATGTCACTCCCATTTTCTGTAGCCCACGGATTGCTTGAATGATATTGGCCTTAAGTGTTTGAATCTTTTTCGGTCTTTCACGGTTTCCCACAAAAAAAAGTCCAAGGGGGCAAATCGCAGTTCCGAGGCGGCCAATTGACACCGCCAAGACGGGTGATAACATGATTAGGGAATTTGGTGCGCAAAAGATCGATTGTGGCAAGGGCTGTGTGGCATGGAGCGCCGTTCTGCATGAACCAGAGGTGGTCCAAATCCATGTCATCAATTTCAGTAAAAAAAAAACGGTTAAAATGGCTCTGTAACGCCCACCGTTGACCGAAACGTTGTTCCCAGCCTCATTTTCAAAGAAAAATGGTTCAATGATGCCACCACTCCACAATCCACACCAAACTGTCACTCTCTTCATTAGCTTCTCGACCATAACGTGCGGGTTTTCCGAGCCCTAGATGCGGCAATTTTGTTTGTTAACGTAGCCGCCGAGGTGAAAATGCCCCTCATCAGAAAAGATGATCTTTCGCTCAAAATCTGTTTGGCTTCGCAGCACTCACTTGGCAATAAGTTTTCAATATTCCCAAAGTTATTCAAGCGTAAAGCAACTCATTTCATTCCGCGGAGGCATTATACTGACTTTCTGTCAAGATTTCGAGCGGGAAACAGCTGTCAGTGTCAATAGAACCTATGATTTAAAAAGAATCCACTAGATGGCCCACCTGTTATTTAACTTTGGTTGATCTTTAAAACAAAACGGGTTGAGCAAAGAATTAAAATACATTTGGAAGGAATATTCAAGAAATAGGTTTTTATTGTAATCTGTTTTTTGGTGAAGACTATAGCCAGCGAATTAATGAGTTATGAATAAAACGCTTATAGTCACTTTTATATTTTCTTAACTTTTCTAATTTCAAAATTGTTAATGGTCCCAAATTTAATGACATTCGATGTTAAAACAAATTCCTATCTGTCACAAACAATAATCAGCGACAACCATAAAATTAACAAACTTTAATAATAATTGATATGATGGATAACGAAACAAAAGAGGTAACAACACATACTTTATGCGCGAAACAGATTGAACCAGCACGAGAAACGTCGCCAGCAACAGCGGCCGCCATTATTTTAGAACCAATGTATTTCAATCGTTCAACACAGATTAGACCAGCATCAGCAGGCAGCAACGTCAACAGCGCCGTTTGGCCAAAGTTCTAAATTTGCTGTTGCTGGTCCACTGTTGACAACTTTAATACTGCGATATTCAGAGGCACCACACTACAAAAAATTATAAGCTACATGCATTTCTGGTGGCTTGGCTGGTGCTGGTGGTAATGTGTTTCAAAAATATTTGCTGGCCAGCGTGCTGTTTGCTATTGACGGCGCTGGTGCTGTTGCTGGTTTAATCTAAAATTCGTGTAACTATAAAATAAACTTTTCAATTATAGGCCTTATTACTACTTCTAGACTCACCAGTTGATGACAATGGTTTTTTTTTTTTTTTTTTTAATTAATATTCACGTGAAACCAACATTCAATTTATGTTTTGAAATGGTTCCTTTTTTTGCACGGAGCATAGTTAATGTCCAGTAAACATCAGTTTTCTATGTTCCATCGCTTTTGGGTCAAATTGAATTGAGAATGATTGATTTTTCTTTTCAGAACAGGAACAGTAATTCCCACACCAATTAAGGTTAATGTGGACTATCAACCAATAAGGAAGGATGGCTACGATGACCATGGATTAAAAAACTTCTGAAAAATTCGAACATTTTTCCATTTGACATTTATAAGGAAATATTCTCGATACGATCAAATATAATTTGTCTCCTATCTGTCAAGCCATCAACTGTCAACTTCCATTCCATTGATGTCAATAGATTCAAAATCCTCTTAAAATCCTGATTTTTACGAAAGCCACGATGAATGTTGACCATACTTAAAAAATTATCGCCCTACTGGCTGCTCAACTGGTTTTGAAAAAGGAAAGCCACTTGACGTGTGAGTTGCTTAAGTTTGTGTGTACAGGGGGGTTCACATTCAACGACGTGTCGTTTGACCTAAGTCGTTTTCCTAGCGTTCACATTCAACGACTATCTTACCGACATCATTTTCAAGAAAATTTTTAGAGAGCCAACATGCTGCGAATTTCGTATATAATATAATATAATATAATATAATATAATATAATATAATATAATATAATATAATATAATATAATATAATATAATATAATATAATATAATATAATATAATATAATATAATATAATATAATATAATATAATATAATATAATATAATATAATATAATATAATATAATATAATATAATATAATATAATATAATATAATATAATATAATATAATATAATATAATATAATATAATATAATATAATATAATATAATATAATATAATATAATATAATATAATATAATATAATATAATATAATATAATATAATATAATATAATATAATATAATATAATATAATATAATATAATATAATATAATATAATATAATATAATATAATATAATATAATATAATATAATATAATATAATATAATATAATATAATATAATATAATATAATATAATATAATATAATATAATATAATATAATATAATATAATATAATATAATATAATATAATATAATATAATATAATATAATATAATATAATATAATATAATATAATATAATATAATATAATATAATATAATATAATATAATATAATATAATATAATATAATATAATATAATATAATATAATATAATATAATATAATATAATATAATATAATATAATATAATATAATATAATATAATATAATATAATATAATATAATATAATATAATATAATATAATATAATATAATATAATATAATATAATATAATATAATATAATATAATATAATATAATATAATATAATATAATATAATATAATATAATATAATATAATATAATATAATATAATATAATATAATATAATATAATATAATATAATATAATATAATATAATATAATATAATATAATATAATATAATATAATATAATATAATATAATATAATATAATATAATATAATATAATATAATATAATATAATATAATATAATATAATATAATATAATATAATATAATATAATATAATATAATATAATATAATATAATATAATATAATAACCCCCCTTATTAGTTTAAAGATTTTAGTGTATTGCGACTGACTAGCCATCAGTAGGCTCCTGTGGCCTTCGGGTGAGGTTGGGCTTATGTTGGAGTTGTGATAAACAATTCCAGCAACGATGTGATTGAAAAATATATTAATTGTCACATACATCTTTCTTTCACGAATTACGTTTCTGTGTAGTAGAGCACCCTTGATAACGGCTAGTTAGGAATAAATATTTTAAAATCATGTGCCACATAAATAGTACCTCGATTTCATAGATATAAAACTTCAATTTTAAAAACCCACATTTCTTTTCAACCTTAAAACCACACTTTCATGATAAAAAGATGTATTACAAGTCTGGCTTTGACAATTTGGAATAAGGTAAATAAAATACCAAACTTCGCGTGGATTGATTTATGGGGATGTTCGATGTGTATCAAATACCAGTTGCCAGTGTTCTGAGTCAGTTCCCATTCGTTTTGCATCTGTTACAAATTTTTCAATGTTGAACCCATAGAGGAAATATATTATCTATAGAGAAAACCAAGTTAACGGTTGCGTTCTCTTTCACCGTAAAGCTCAAAGTGAAAGTAATGCCCAGCTCACTACGCATAAATGTGGTAGTTGTTCAATTTAAAATTTAAAATGGGAGACTCGGAACCACCATTATCACATTTTTATAGGAATTCACAAATCATTTAATACAATACAATTATTCCTTCCTTCTTCTTATTTTTGATTCTGTTTCTCTAGATATTATATATGTACCTTATGGTCAAACCCTGGATAAAATTGACTAAATTTTAATTTGTATAACTAAGTATGAGATCTTTTTTTTGTCAATTGTGTAATGGAGTAAATTCAAAATTTTTATCTCAATAAAAAAAGGAAATTTTTCATAAAAATTATTATTTAACATTAAAAAAGCTACAACTTTTCACTATTAACTAATTTTCGTTCAATGCATTTTATTTACTTTTGAAACGCTTATTAAAATTAAATAAATAACTTTTGTACTTTGTCCATTAATATTGAATCACTTAGTCAAATTTAAACCACTACGCTTTGAAAATGTAAGCCACACACATTTATATTTTGAAATTGTGCACTTGGGCGTATACGCATTTTTTTTAATCGCTCGAAATTGTTTTAATTAAATGTTCTTACAGCTCTTAATATGAAAAGTTAAAAGTCATAGATATTTTCAGAACCGATGAACTGCTGACTGGCACGATTAAAGCAGTTCCTTAAGTTTTTTGGTTAGCATAATACCTAAAATGTAGATATGACATTGTATTTCTACAGTAGTAATGGAATATGCTTTAGGACTGCGGATTTTATCTTTTCAATTAATCTGCAGAGACAAATTTTAATATTTATTATATTTTTAGGTTTAAAGATAAGGCTCTGAATTGAACAAATAATCTTGTTTGTCAAACAAATTCATACGTGGTTATACGTTAAGCAATTTAACAAATATTATTTTATGGACATTAACTCAATGCGTTTCAATATATATATTTAAAAGATTATATTCAGCACTGAAAATCGATATCTATAAGGAGGTTCAGTTGTGGATATTTCAACACCTAAATATTTTTTTGTTAGCGTTCCAAATTCAGTTAAATCACTTTAAGATTTAAATATCTCGAGAATCAAATAAAGCATAAGCTTTTGGTTTAAGAGTGCTGATAGAGTTTGAAGACCTTTTTTACATGTTTGAGTTATAAATATAAAACTTTTCATCAACTTTTTCAGAATTATATTTTTTAAACAAAACTTAATTTTTGTTTTATCAAGTGCCATTACCATTTCATTTTCTGAATCAACAAAAAATGTCACGGAATAAAGTCGAGGCTCACTATAAAATATTGTATCTATATCCACAAAATTAATAAAGCTAGAGCACTCAACATACCAAAATATTTGCACACATTCAGTATAATATTTGCTCATCACTGTTTTTTAAAGCCCAAGGTTCACTATCTTGCCATACGTAAGCTTACCTTACACGCCTACAGATTACTCATTATTAGCTTTAGTTAAATTTAAAGGATCAAAAGGATGCACTCACAGCTAACTCGGTACTCTAGCCAACTATATATTAATATTGTAAAATGTATTCATAAGATAAAGGCTTCTTTTGTATCTTTGTATTTGTGGGATGAGTGGTTGAACAAAATGTCAGCACTAAAAAGAAAATTAATTTAGAAGCATATCATGCTTGGAGTTGAGGGATGGCTACGGTAAATTAGGATTCTAAATGTAAGTATACATAAAATATTTTACTGACACTGAAAAAAAAAAATCATTCCAAACTGTGACGACGATCTATCCATAATATTTTTTTCTTTTTTGAGGACAGCGCTAATAATAACACTGTGGTACAAAATTACAAAAAAATTAATTACTTTTGAAGTGACCTAGTAGATTTTGTAGGTATGACTGAATACATCATATTTTGGCACTTTAAAAAAATGCATAGACCCTCAAAATTTCAATTAAGTGTCTAGAAACCGTTTTTTTTACTTGCGATATAGGTACTATATGGGAAGTTATGGATTCTTACAAAAAATCGAACTCGAGATTTTGATCAAACTTTACATTACGATGATAGAGAAGTCAAAAAATGGGTCTCGCAAAAACGTCCGTCTGTCTGTCTGTCTGTCGGTTCGACTACAGCTTAAACGGATGGGTCGATTTTCTTTAAACTTGGTACCTAGCGTTTTTTGGACATTTTTTTCTCTTTTTTTTAGGACCAAAATTAACAGTAGCTGTCATACAAAATTTCTTGGCCAAAAAGGAAAAACTTATTTTTCTCAAATCCAGCGCTACCGAATTTGTTTTTAAGAACTCAATAAATTTAAATAGTTATAAGTTGCTGTTTAATAAAAAAAAATGGTTCCGAAAAATGGTTATTAATGGTACCTCCCAAAGAACCATTTTTTTGATTTTCGCTTTTCTCGAAAACGGTTAAACAGATTCTGATCAATTTTTTTATGAAGAAGTATTGACACATTCTAAATAATATTGTGTACCAAAATTTTCAAAAAAAATATTGTTTAGATTTTTAAAAAAAGTTTTAATATTTTTTTTTGAAAACTCAATATTTCAAAAATGACTTGGTAGATTTTCATTAAACTTGGTAAATAACAGTTTATTAACTTTATCTAGAAGATTTTTGACAAAAATTATTCTAATACTCAAAAATAACGGTGCCTCCCATACAAATGTTAAAAAACCGTTAAGAAAAATATTTTGTTTCTCAAAAACGACTCCTACGATTTTCATTAACTACCATTTAAAATTTTTAAAGTTTATATTTTACGTTTATTAACAGTACCTCTCATAGAACGGTTTCTTTGATTTTCGACTATCTCAACATCTGATCAACCGAATAAAATTAGATTTTGTATACAGAAGCTTGTAAGAAATATAAATAAAAGTGCGTATCAAAATTTTCTAAAAAATGATTTTTGGATTTTTTAAAAAAAAATCAAAATTATTTTTTGAAAATTCGATATTTCGAAAACTGGTAGCAGATTTTTTTGTGAAGTTCAATTTTTAACGCAACATTAATAAATGCTTTAAATTGGCGTACCAATTATTTTTCTCAAAAATGTTAACGAAATTTTATATATAAAAAATTAATTATTTTTAAAACCGCTCCTACGATTTTCAAATTTTTTTTCTCATAAATAAAGATTTATATAAGAAATCAGATGGTGTACATCGCTTTGGGTTAAAACGGATTCAAAGTATTTTAATCAATTTCTTTCTAATTTTGTTGATTTAAAACAATTTACCAGTTTAAATAGTATAATTTCCTTTTATGCATATTGCATATGTGCAACACTAGCCTATGTTGTTAATTTTTGTGTACTCACATAATACCACCTGAAACTAAACTAAGATTTGGCAAATGGATAACATATATACTCCTATAGCTAAATTATTTCAGACTATAGAACCACAATGTGATCGCGCATAAGAGCAAGTTCGTGCGACCCAGTCGTGCATATTTTTTTTTAATGTTTTCAGGCTTCAACGGTGTTTTTAACTCAGTCATTTGTTGACCAATTTTAGATTTTTCTACATTTTCGGAAAGAGGAGTTTTCGTCCTCTTTAAATATATACACTTTTTTATTCATACTATGTACATTATAGATTGAATCTAAGAATTGCACATTTTTTCAGTTTTTTTTTAGAATTTAAAGACCGTTTTAAGCTATATTTTGAAGTTTGAAAATTTGTTCGGATGTTTAATTTTAAAGTTTTTTTCATGCTTAATTTATAGAGTTTTCATTTATTAAAATCGGTCGGAATTGTGAAAGCTATGAATTTTTTAAGATCTTCTCGAGCCTAATTCTTGGAACATAATTACCTGTACAATAAGGGCGGGTAGATGTTGAAATGAAATAAAACAAGCGGTGTGTGAAGTATTAACAAAATTCTTTTTTATTTGAAAAGCCCATACATCATAATATGTATGGAATATGAAATCGTTCAAATGCCCGCCTCGGCTTATTACCGTGGCAACGGATCCAAGTGTTCCAATTTTCAATGACTTTTCCGCATAGATTCGACTGAATTTGTGCGATGGTCTGTGTAAGATTCACCTTAAGGGTATCGATCGATTGTGGTTTATTCGTATAGAGCTGCAATTTCAGGAAACCCCACAAGAAAAAGTCTAACGGGTCAAATCGCACGATCTTGGTGGTCAATTTTTATAAAATAAAGTTTTATCATTTGGACGTGCTGTTCAATCGTGTAACTTGCTTGCTTGATTCAGCATTAGTAACTGAATAATAAACAGATTTGACAGATGTCGTCAAAACAACATGGCTGCCATAGGCCACCGAAATCTACCCGCGCCAATTGAGAAATTGTTCATTTTTTTCTCGAGTAAAAAATTCATAGCTTCCACAATTTCGGACCGATTTTGATAAAAGAAGCTCATTCGATTCATCATAAAAAGGGCACTAACATTAAGGATCCAAAATTGTAAAATTTAAAATTCAAAATGTAGCTTAAAAGGGAAGCAAATGTGTAATTTTTAGATTCCATGAAAACAATTTTGTAGTACGAACATAAGAGATTATTTCTATTCAAAAGGACGACACTTCTTTTTTTGAAAATGTAAACAAATCTAAAATTGGTTGAATAATTACTGAGTAAAAAATCATTGAAGCCAGAAAACATTAAAATCTGTTTTTTGATAATAAATTGAAATTTTAAGGGTCTTTGGAAGTTTTCAAGTGTCATAATATGATGTATTCAGTAATACATACAACCTCTACTAGGTCACTTCAAAAGTAATTTTTCACTATAACAGAGTGTAATTAAACCAGCTTAAACATTTCGCTTTCGGTCTCTATAGACATGCCGATTTATAGCAATTTTGTTTATACGGGTGATTTTTTAAGAGGTTTAGAACTTTTTTTTTTTAAAAAAACACAAAAAATTCAAAAAAATGAATGAAATATTTATTTGAATCGATAGTTTGAACCTTGCAATTTAATGTTTAAAGATAATTTCATGTAAATGTTGACCGCGGCTGCGTCTCAGGTAGCCCATCCGCTGAGTCCAATTTTGGCATACTCTTTCACACATATCGGCCGGTATCTCACGAATGAATGCATGGATGTTGGCTTCCAGTGCGTCAATCGAAGCGGGTTTGTCCCTATAGACATTAGCCTTGACATACCCCCACAAAAAATAATCTAATGGTGTCAAATCGCACGATCTAGGCGGCCAATTGACCGGCCCGAAACGTGAAATTAACTGTTCACCAAACTCGCCTCGCAATTGCGCCATTGTTTCGCGTGCTGTGTGGCATGTGGCACCGTCTTGTTGAAACTACATATCATGCAAGTCAAGAACTTCCATTTCGGGCAAAAAAAAGTTTGTTATCATCGCTCGGTAGCGTTCACCATTGACAGTAACGCTGCGATTCGCATCATCTTTGAAGAAATAGGCCCAATAATGCCGCCGGCCCATAAACCGCACCAAACAGTGCGTGGGTATACAAGCAGAAGGCACTAAGTCAATTTTTTTGGGATTTTACATTTGAATGCAAAGTGATCAAGAATGATGATATCTATGTAATCCAAACACCTCCTAAGTCATTATGCAACGTTAAACATGAATTATTTGAGGTTTAGTTTTGCACTAAGTCAGTTAAATAATTTATAATCCTGTTAAAACGCACTAAGTTGACTTAGTGCATTTTGGCTGTCATAGAAAAAACACTTTATTCTATAATAATACAGCAAGAAAGCATTAAAGTGGACTTAGTGCTTTTTACCTGTCATCAAAACTAAGTTTTTTGATTTAAATAGGTGATGAGTTACTGTTCTGTAGTCTACACATAAGAGCGAATTGCACCTAATTGTTTCAATTTGGCAGTTTTGGTCAAGAAGAAAAGTAATTTTTTAAAAGTTTTCCGGTAGTAGGTAATAGTGAATAATCTGCACAACCTTACACATCAAAAGAAAGCGATGGTAAATAGTTCCAACCTCTTTCTTTATTTATTGTTAAACTATTCTTAACTTGTTTTTATTGTGAACTTATTAAAACTCTGACTTTTTCTTAAATTTACTTTTTCTTTCATTTTACTAACTTATTATTCTTACCCCATCTAGGCCTTTACTTATTATTTTATTTTGTTACTGTTATTATTATTCTTATTCCTACTTGCTCTTAAAGTGTTAAATTCATTAAAAAAAATGTTTTTTCAGATTTATTTTTTCAGTTATAATTGACTAATTCACACATTATTGCAATATCAATTCAGCTAAAAAGCACTAAGTCAGCATATTTTTTAGTTCTGCTCCAATATTTTCGAATTGGTTTAGCGAAACCTTAAATTTTAAATTTTAAACTTAAGTCATAATGTCAATAGAGCTTTTTATGTGATGGGATGAAAAATTACCATCGGTATTGAATTTTCAAGAGTAAACAAATATTAAATATCAATTTACTCAAAACTATGTTTTTTGACTTAGTGCCTTCTGCTTGTATACCCACGGTGGCTTTTTCGGGATGCATTGGTAGCTGTTGCAATGCTTCTGGCTGATCTTCACTCCAAATGCGGTAATTTTGCTTATTTACGTACCCATTCAACCAAAAATGAGCCTCATCGCTGAACACAAGCAGCGCGCGATGAACATTTCGAACCGAGCACGAATTTTGATAGTAAAATTCAATAATTTGCAAGCGTTGTTCATTTGTAAGACGATCCATGGTTAAATTGCAAACCAAACTGAAGCTGTTTGACAGTGACACAAGGTACTAAACACACGTCAGCTGTCAAAACCAGTGTTGCCAAAACCAAACCAGCTTAAAAATCACCCATTAAAAGTACCTACTGTTTATGCGGCCCTGGAGCTGTTGAAAATTTTTCAAACATAATGGCAAACCCTTATCTTTATAATAAAGCGAAATTCTTGGTCATAACATTAAACTATATTTGCGTTTCATTTCTTCTTGAAAACCATACGTCTAAAAAAAACAACCTTTATCTGCTAACACCTTAGCATCAGGATGTTTAAAATTATGCGGCAATATCTTTTTTCACGCGAGAGTAACTTTCTACAGTTAACTAGAGAAAGAAATCTCAAATGGAAAAGATTCTTCAGATTCTAAACCACTTTATAGCCTTGAACCATGAGCACACGTACGAACGTATGATCTATCCAATTTTGCAATTTATAGTTTCAAAAATCTTCATGTTTTTCATTTAACATAGAATTTTCAAGTTGATTTAATAGAATTATTTTTCTGAGTGTGACATTATAATAAATTTCTTTGTGTATAAGACATATATATACTGACTCAACCAAGGATGGTGTCAATTGCTTGCTCTTGGACTATGAATTAAGCTCGATTAACATAAGGTTAGAGTGCATTCTACCCACAAGAAGGATTCAACACTTCAAAATAATGAATATGCAATGTTTAAAATTGTAGCTACTAGAAGCAATATCTCTTGTGAAATGAAGCTAACATTTTAATTAACAATGTTTTAATTTAAAATAACAATTTCATATGCAAATCAAATACACAAGATGGAAAAGTCCCCTTTTTGTAATATTGGGGTATTATGTAAATATCATAAAAGAAAAATATTATATTAATGGCTTTTTTGAAGAGCCGCAAGAACTTGTTAATAATTCATAATAATTCAATTTGATTTTGATTGCTTTATCTTCTAAGAAAGGCAAAAGTTCATATCGTATTTAAATTACTTCGCATCCCGTAAGGATGATAAAGTGAAAGCGATTAGAAAATTGTTTCATTCTATTCAGAATAAACCGCACAAATTTACTTTTTACTTGCTCTTCTATAGAGCAAGTACTGGTTTCGTGTAAAAACAAAAAGTTCGAGGTTGTAATCAAAACTAGCATTACGATGATCGAGAAGTCCGAAAAAGTGGGTTTCGTCATGCTGTCTGTAGGTCTGTGCGTTCTCCCATAAAATCCAATGCAATTGAATCGGGAGCAATTTAAAGTTGCCTAGTGGGCGACAGACCTAAAAGTTTGCATGGGCTTTTATTGGATAGGTAGTTCATTTGTTTTTCCTGTAGAAGATACAATTGCTCTTAACCATACGCGTTCGATTTCAAATTTGTCCTTATCAACGTCATCCTCATGAGGTGCTTTCATAGTTAATGTCTAAGATTTTGGCCGGGGTGAGACAGTCAAACTTTGTCTCCAAATTTCTTAGCTGATGAAATCTTTTCTGTATTTCAGCACTGACCTTGTCTAAGGACGAAATTAATTTTCGTCGCAGTTCGTTTTCATAAGTGTTAGAGATAAATTATTATATGCCGAAAGCTTCTAGAATTTTACTCTTTCCGTAATTTAATATTTATAAAACCAAACTCTTTCTTTAAAGTTAAGTTTATTCAACCAGTAAATTTTAAAATAAAAGACATTTAATAAAGTTAACAGAACATAAAGAATATTAATCGACATTAATATAAATTTAAATTTTTCGTTTTCATCTCTTCGAAAATCGACCGCTTCGGCTCGTTGTCCAAATTCAACTTCTCGATCGTTGAGCTGCTTCTTAACATCTCGCTCTTTAATTCATTTAGTGTTCAAGAAATGACAGCATTACCAGATCGCTTACAAAAGATAAAGCAGCATCTATATTTCCGTTACCAAAAATATTTTTTATTTTATTTTCTCGACTGCATCAGCTCTATATTCTGTCTTACAGCATCTCCAATGCTTTGCCTGAAGTACGAAGCAGGACTTCCCACCGCTGTGTGGACACGGAAAAAAAATGAATATAAGCGTTCTAAAGGCACCGAACCTTGTCAAGCTCTAGTATTCCCCAAGATATATTTATTTTGCCTGAGAGTGATAACTCTTTTTCATTTTATTGCATTAGTGCTTACGAGCTGTATAACTCTGTTAGAACGGTAAAATCGAATGAGATTGGTGCTGATGACCTATCCCCAAAGTTTCTAAAGCTCGTATTCCCCATTGTAAGTAATTATTTAATTCATATTTTCAACTATTGCATATATAGTGGTGAATTTCCTGATGCGTGGAAAAGTGCTAGTATTATACCAGTTCCCAAAAAATCGAACCCCTCTATCCCTTCGGAGTACAGGCCCATAAGCATCTTATCCTATCCGTGCAAGCTATTAGAAAAAATAATTCATGATCAAATCCAAGACTATTTAAACGAACACGAACCACTTTCAAAGTGGCAATCTGGATTTCGCAACAAGCACAGTTGTGAATCTGCAGCAATAAAAGTTACGTCGGATATTCGGTTTGCACTTGATTCTGGTAATTTTGGTGTCATTGTGCTCTTAGATTTCTCTAAGGCATTCGATTGTATTGATCACTCAATCCTTCTTTCTAAACTTAAGAGAAACTATAATTTCTCTAGCTCATCACTTAAGCTACTGTCTAACTACTTAGTCGACAGGGTACAGCTAATAAGAACAGCGACTGGCATTACAAACCCAGTTACTACAAACCTGGGAATACCACAGGGCTCCGTCTAAGGTCCTCTCGTATTTTCATTGTTTATAAATGATCTTCCCAATGTTGTTTCTAATTGCCAAGTTCATCTGTATGCTGATGATGTCGTACTCTATATTTTTAGTAAAATTGGTTTGATGGAGGATTGTATAGCTAGGTTAAATGAGGACTTAAGCTATATCCTTTCTTGGTCAAATAGTAACAGAATGAAGCTTAATCCAGCTAAGTCTGTGGCCATGTTATGCTCTAGAGATAAGCTATGAACATACAGCATAGCAGAGCGTTCATTTTACATAACTGCAATTCGTTTGAGGAATGCTCTCCCAAATGAGTTGCAAAGAACTGCCACGCCCACTGCATTTAAGAGGAAACTATTTTTGCACCTTAAAAATCAAACTTAGGAATTTACAGATGCCTTTTTCTTTTTTTCTTCTCTTTTCTAAATACCTACGTTCTATGTCCTGTTCTTTTCTTCTTAGATTTAAACTTAAATTTTCTTTTATTTTTTTTTTGGCCTAGTTTTTGCCACAAATTCAAAGTCTAACTAAATTATTTTTCTGTAACTATTAGATTTTTTCTAGCCTTAAGAATTATGCTTCATATTTTTGAATTTTTAAAACTTTGTTACTTAATTATTGATACTCTAAGAGCCGTTTGCTGATACGATACATAAATATTTATGTTCTACTTAAACGCTTATGTTCTACTTTTTCCTCAGCGTAAACTGTCACATAAGTTCTTATGTAGAACATAAACTCTTAAGTATCGTTTCAGCAAATCGGCCTAAAAGATTTAAATCTTAATGTATCATTGTAAATTGAATCCTTCTTCGAAATAAATGAAATAAATGAAATGAAACAAAGTAACCGAATTTGCCTCAACGGCAGCAGCATGTATAAGCAAACCCAGAGAGGGATTGGAGCAGGGTATAAATTCTGCTTTGGGATTTATGTTTCCCAGCTTTTGCTGCACTCCTGTATATTTTCCAGCCATGACAGAAGCATTGTCATTTGCTTGACCTCTAAAATCCATTATATCACGAACTTAAAATCATGCCAGAAATGAAATCAATTTTTTTTAACCAATGAAAACTACCGCTTGAAATTGCAGCCCCTAGCAGAGTGCCGCCCGGGGCCTGTGCCCCCCTTGCCGCCCCTCGTTTCGCCATTTTGGAGAGGTTTATCGCCATTAACTTAGCGGGATTGTTGTTGTATTTTACAGGGAAATTATTTTTTAAGCACTGTGTCTGCATTACAGTTGTAAGCCACAAGAATAAATTGTGCGATCCAGTCGTGCATATTTTTACCAATTACTGACCTTTTAGATGGTATACTTTTTTATACGAATATCCCAAATATGCCACCGTGCTAAGATCTTAGGAGCACCATTGAAGACCCAAATTAATATTCCTGTACGGATTATAAGCTGATACCTCATAACAATTTAATATGGATTTAATGCGCTAAGCGGTATGTGCCTAATCTAAATTATATATTCAAATCCAAATAAAAAATTTTTATATTTTTTTAAAATATCAGATTTTTAAATCCATCTCCTGAAAAGCTAAAAATAAAAAATAAACTTTAAAAATTAATCTTTAAGATCATTTTTTTTTTTCAAAAATTCAGTGTACAAAAAAGGATACATATACCTGTATTCAACATACCTCAAACAAGGGTAAAATAGTAGTGTGTTATATTTCCAACTCACCACCATAAATAGTCATTTCTACTGATTTATTTCAAATTATTTCTTAAACCTTAACTTTCCCGTTTTGGACTTTTAAACATTCATATTCCTTATTCTTTATTTTAAGGAAAAATCTATCGATCACAAACAAAATATTTTCTACCTCCCCTGTTTAAAAAATTCAAGCGACCTTAGACATACCAATTTATAACAGTTTTGTTTATAGTATGGACGAGACTAGAGACATGCCAATTTATAGCAGTTATAACAGTTTTTTGCCATTAAAAGTGGGCATGCGTTAACGAGCTTCGCGAAATTTAAAAAAAAACTCTGGGTGCCTGAAGTATGCCCACCGGCACGGCGGAGGGCCCTGGCCCTGCGGGGCCGCATAAATAGTACTTTTGTAAACCAAAACTGTTATAATTGGCATGTCTATAGTCACTTCCATATAATTTACCTACATAAGTAATATGTCTGTGCGGCCCCACAGGTCCAGGGCCCTCGGTCGGTAGGCATACTTTGCGGCACCCACATTTTTGTTTCCATTCGCGCGAAGCTCATTGATGCACACCTACTTTTAATGGTGAAAAACTGATATATTGGTTATATTTACATTGATATTTCTCCAGTCTCGGCCTTAAAACCGAATTCGATGGTCGAAATAAAAATGTCTTCCCCAATGAAATATCTATTATATTCTTATAGAAATAAAGTGGACAGTGGACTTAGACACAGTTTTTCAGGGCGATATTAAAGTTAAGCCCGAGTTAACCGATCAAATTTGGTGAGTTAACTCTCTATCAATTGAACAAATTCTTTTGTTGTTTTCTCCTCCGTTCCTTCCGCATGCATCTTTCAATAAAAAACTACTCATACATTTATAATTTTATTTTTTTTTTAAATTCGAACTGCAAAAAAAATGCAAATTTGGAACCCTATTTCAAAATGATAGCTTGTCTGGTTATTAGTACACATTATACCTAGTATGAAATTTGAAATTGAGGACTTCAAAAGTTTGAGTAAGCAAGTTTCTAGCTTGCGTGGTTGTTTAAAAAACATTGTAATAGACCTATAGGTCCTATTTGCTGTGGTCCGGTTATATATATATATAAGTGAAAATTGTTATGCTAATTTCACACACGTATTGTAAATGGACGGTGAATACAATTCAGCAGTCATAAGGTATAAAATGTGTGTTTTTTTTTTTAATCTGGTATGGATCTATGTGTACCTATGTAAATTTGAATAACAGATTCCACTCAAAACTCATAAAAAATTAAAACTTTTTAGTTACCTCGTTCCTTTCATAAGAATTCTTTATACATAAATGTGAAGTAAAATTAAAATCGAAGTAAAAACGTCAACAGATCTCTCGTTTCCAATCATTTTTGTTCTATTTCTGTTTCTATTTCCATTTAATTTAGATTTATTTTTCAAGCCTGCGGAAAAAATATTTTCTAAAATAAAATTTATCTTCACTTAGCACTTTGGATATATAAACCACTAATATGGTAGAAATTGCATTTAGCCTTATTGAGCTCTATTTTGATCTGTTAATATTTTTTTTAGTTAACAAATTATTCGTAAAATTTTGCGAAGCAACGTGAGGACGGTTCTGGTAATAATTTAAAACCGTCTAAAGATCAATATTAGCAAAACTTTATACACAAAAAATATCTCTATCCAAGACCATCGTTTTCTCCTTCGTCTTGCAATACTCAAGGTAGGCTAAGTTTATAAATTCCAGCAAGTAAACTTTTTATCTAAATAACCTAACATGGTGAACAACTTTTATGGGGCAGAATACAACTAATAAAAGCGCACAAAACGTGTTTCCTTTGTAAGTCATCATAATTGAATTCTCCAAGATACTCTCTGACTTCTCTCCTTGCAACTTATATGTATATCTGTATATATATGTACTAGTCTAGTTGTACTCTATATCTATGTAGCAATATTGACTTCGATGCCTCCTTGGTCGGATATAGTGTGGCCGACATTAACTTCGCTTGCTTCTTGCATTGTGGAAGCCAAGTAGAAGTTATCTTATTTTTTTTTGTTGCCACAAGGAGCTTGGTATGTAGCTATATATAATATATACACAAGTTTTCTAAGAAAAGAGACTTCATTAGACCGGAATAAGTTTTCACTCTTTAAGTCCGGTTAGCGGTGGCGAGATGGTGTTTAAAAAGGAAACATTAGAACCTCAGTCTTCCGGAAGCCATTGTCAGAAATCAGTTTCCCACCTTTTTTCACTTATACAGTAACTAGTTGTTTAGGACGAGTTATTATTCCGTTATAAATATGAACAATGTGAATTTAGACAAATAATAACACATCGTGTTTTTAGCTTTATAATTGTAATACCTGACCAAGTCAGACGTTTTTGCTCTTAAAGTGTTTTAAATTTATCAATTTTTACTTGCTCTTTTGGTTAAAAGAAAATCGAGGTTTTAGTCAAAACTAGCATTACGATGGTAAAGAAGTCTAAAAATTGCTTTGGCATATAGTTCATGTGTCCACTATGTATCAAAAGCCAATATTTCAAAATGTGTTAAACATATCAAAATAACTTTGATATTATTTTAAAGACAAGAAAAATACCTTCGATTTGACATCAATTTTATTTTTCTACGTCTAATATTTCACCCGTTATGGACAATTATTTGGAACAAAATCTGAAATCCTTATTTTACAATCGGCAACTTCAATTATGAATATCTCGACTTTCCCAAGAACGATTTTGAAAATATTTTACTCATGTATTGGGCTTCTCATCACCTTTCATTTGATGCTAAACTCGTTCGTGTACACTCTGGGCCAAAGCTCCATAGCGTATTTAACAGAGCAAATGCGCTCATATTGACAATTAATAACAGCGTTTGCTTTCATTTTCACAAAAAAATTGTTAAAATGATCACAATTATTTGTTGTAAAATTAACAGCGGGTTGTCAATTTTTATTGTTTAATTTACAGAAAGCCCATGTTCATAGTCATTTTTAAACTGTTGCTAATTTAAACTTCAGTTTAATTTTTAATTTTCCATGACTTATTTTGATTGTTATGGATTACTCTTTCAATATTTCAAGTCAAACAATTCAATAAACTTATGTTTTAATCAGCACAGAAGATACATAATTTTGTTACAAATAGGAGCTTATGTTCGTTGATTCATTTGATTTTAATCTGTAGTTTGGTGAAACATGAGTTTAGCAAACGACTTTGAATACACCCCAAACTGTTCATATGAAAATTTCTTATATGGATTTAATGGACCTGCATAACGGGTCCATTAAAAAAAGCAAGGAAGGAATGGTTTTTTTTTGTATTAAACAAGTTAAAAGGCTTATTCATAAAATATACTGAGGACATGAAACCATAATTGATTAACACTGCAGTGGCCCCGCTGGCGCGAGATGAATGAGCAACAGCCAGGAAAAAACACTCCATAAAAATTTACTTTCATGCGTTTCTCCCACTTTTGTCCGAAATAATAATTTCTTCAACAAAGCTATTGAGGTCATAATGGTGATTCAATGTTTAAGAGTTATATCAACATATCTCCGAAAGTATCATCAAAAGAGGAGACCAAAAGGAAGAAGCAGCAGCAGTGTCACTTGTCGCACTTTCTCCCTGGTGACAAAATATTAATTAACTTAATTTGCAATTTGCCACAATAGCGTGAGAGCGCGGTAGAAGATTGCCCTCCTTTTCATCGTCGCCGCCGTCCTCGTCATTACTTGTCGCTGGTGTAGTCAACGTTGGGAATTTTAGTTTATACCTATGTATATGTATGGCAATGAAACACATATTAAACCCCAACTTCCCCTCCCGCCCCTCCCGAACTTATAGGATATGAAAAAAGAATTAGTTCTTTTCAGAAGTTTTTGAGTGTTCGAGATCTGGAGTATAGGTATATAAGGGAGGCTTTCCGCAGACAACTTGGATTTCTAATTAAAGTTCCTCTTGAAGGGTGAGGCCTAAGAGGTGTTTGAGGATTTTGTGGTTGTGCCTTTTATGGGTGTTTGCATCCCTATTTAATTATGTGCGGTTTGGGGAGTGAAGGCCTGGTTAACCAAAACCATCTTTCTATTTTGAAATGTTTAAAAACATTCAAGAACCCATTCACACAAATACAGCCAGTACACATTCCTATATGTGTATGTAATGGGTGATTTTTTAAGAGGTTTAGAACTTTTTTTAAAAAAAAAACACAAAAAATTCGAAAAAATGAATGAAATATTTATTTGAATCGATAGTTTGAACCTTGCAATTTAATGTTTAAAGATAATTTCATGCAAATGTTGACCGCGGCTGCGTCTCAGGTAGCCCATCCGCTGAGTCCAATTTTGGCATACTCTTTCACACATATCGGCCGGTATCTCACGAATGAATGCATGGATGTTGGCTTCCAGTGCGTCAATCGAAGCGGGCTTGTCCCTATAGACATTAGCCTTGACATACCCCCACAAAAAATAATCTAATGGTGTCAAATCGCACGATCCAGGCGGCCAATTGACCGGCCCGAAACGTGAAATTAACTGTTCACCAAACTCGCCTCGCATTTGCGCCATTGTTTCGCGTGCTGTGTGGCATGTGGCACCGTCTTGTTGAAACCACATATCATGCAAGTCAAGAACTTCCATTTCGGGCAAAAAAAAGTTTGTTATCATCGCTCGGTAGCGTTCACCATTGACAGTAACGCTGCGATTCGCATCATCTTTGAAGAAATAGGCCCAATAATGCCGCCGGCCCATAAACCGCACCAAACAGTATCTTTTTCGGGATGCATTGGTAGCTGTTGCAATGCTTCTGGCTGATCTTCACTCCAAATGCGGCAATTTTGCTTATTTACGTACCCATTCAACCAAAAATGAGCCTCATCGCTGAACACAAGCAGCGCGCGATGAACATTTCGAACCGAGCACGAATTTTGATAGTAAAATTCAGTAATTTGCAAGCGTTGTTCATTTGTAAGACGATCCATGGTTAAATTACAAACCAAACTGAAGCTGTGTGACAGTGACACAAGGTACTAAACACACGTCAGCTGTCAAAACCAGTGTTGCCAAAACCAAACCAGCTAAAAAATCACCCGTTATATGTATATACATAGCTTTTGTTTCAACGGAAATTGGTTATTCAGATCTCAGATGATAAGTATGGTACCTACTATCTCAATAAACTTTATCATACTTTATTTGGAAAGCAAGGTAAGCTTGAGCTGGGATTTTGGGTAAATAGATGTAGTTAATTTAAAACCAAATTTCAATGAACGTATAGATACTTTACACAGTTTTAAGCCCAGTAAGAGAAAAAGGTAGAGGGTGGAAACATATGGATAAATGTCCATCTCAAATTCCGGTGACGCAGTTAACTGGCGGCTTTTCCAACATTGACTATTATTTCTACCGAATTGATACCTTAAAATTGAAAAAAAAAAAAAAAAAATTGAAAACCCAACTTTTGAATTTGAAGTAATAAGGCCGTCCGCACATTGGATACGAATTTTTATCGTACGTAAACGTATGTATGCTGGCCCTGGTCGTGCGAATCGAGTACACACAATAAATGCGTTTTTTCGTCAAATAGACAGCGTGTCATCTCCAGGTTATATTGTTGTCGTGAAGTCACTGCGCAGTGCGCACACTTTCATAGCACATCAAAAGTGTTTAAAAATCCCAACAGGTTCGGATTGTTTTCGGGCGTGTGTGCGATTTTCAATTAGACAAAAAAAGATCAAGCTTGGTGCGCTGGAGCTTTATATGTATGCCAAGGTCTAAAGTTTTAAAGGGGGCGAAAGGGGCAAAGTTCAATTTTATGTATATATCCCAAAAACTATCATTTTTCTTGAAAAAAGAGTGGAAACTAAAATTGTACCTGTACCCTGCGCAAACCTTAAAAGGGCAAAGGTAGGAAAATACGAAGTTTCGGAAGACAAAGTATGCAAAAACAAAGGTTCGAAACGAAAAAAGTTTCGAAAAGATAAAGATCCAGAAGAAAAAGTATATTGAAAGAGAATGTATCGAAAAACAAAGTTCCGGAAGGTAAAAGTTCGAAAAAACAAAGTTTTAGAAAAATTATTTAGAAAAAATTAAAGTAACGCTTTATTTTCGTTTGAATTTGAGGTTGGGAGCAGTTGGAGAAATAGTATGGTCAAACCTAAATAAATTGTAGCAATGGTATAGAGGTGGATACAATTTGTTACTGAATACAATTTTCTCGGTTTAAAATAGAATTTCAGCTTTATTTCTATTTAAGAAAGTCGATTTTATTTCAATTATTCTGCTCTGCTACCGATAGCAATTTAAATCTTAGCAAAAGAGTTTTCATATATTTCATTCATACATATGTTTGTTGCATTCCTATTCTTCATTTTATTTCATATAAATTTTAGTTTAAATAAATTCCACAATAAAATTTAAAATTGAATACTTGCATACCCAAAAATTAAAAACTTTATTTAATACCTATCCTACAGTCAGATATTCAAATGTGATTTACATAATATATGTGTGTTTATATTTTAACCCTTTTGTGTGCTGCAAAGCTTATTGAATTTAAATGAGAGCAAAAAATCTAAGACTGAATAATTAAATATGAGTCCTTTACTGTTTATTAAAGTTCTTTCTCTCTATCTCACGGAAAAAATATGAGCTGAAAGTCCCATTTCCTGTTGAGTAATTTTATTATTCATTTCCTGGGTTCAAGCGAATAAGTTTTGAAACTACTTATATTCTCGTTTCCAGAGGTGTATCAATGAACAGTCGCGCCTTTTGAAACTCAACTGAATATTATTTAAGAAATAAAATAAATAAATTAATAGAGCACCTAGGCCTAGTGACTTACATTCTTAACCATTCCTGTGGAATGGAAGGACCTACAAATATCTGCTGAATTTATCTTTATCATAACAAGATGTATGTCTGTGGAGAAATTGTCACTTTCTCGCAAAAGGCAGCCCAACTGAAAAAAAAAAACATTTAACATGGAATAGTCTGGATGCGAACCAGTTCGAACAAAAACCAGATAAATAAAAAAATCTCCCCCCAGAAAAATTTAGAAACCCCCCAGGTTACCACATTTTATCAACAAAAACCCCTAAATTTTTTTTTTCAACTTTTTTTTTTTATTAACGGCTCTTAATTTTGTTTTTAATTTTAAATTTGATTAATTTTAAATAAGACGGTCATTGAAAAATAATTAAATTAAAACCAAAAAAATAAATTAATTAAGTAAAGCAATGGAAACAAATATTATGATAAGTATACATCTCCTGGTTCCTTTGAAAGAGCCCAAAATGGTATTTGCCAATCAGAAACATCCCAAATGCGTTTCCTTTCTTTTTATTTCTGGTCAAAAATTACAACAACAACATCAAAAGCTCGAGCCCAAACTTTTTCTCAATCTTTTTCCCAAACTTTTCCCAAAACGTAAAGAAACAGACCTAAAGTCATCTTCGTTTTGGCTCTCGCGTCGCCCGTCCGTCGGTCGGTTTGATACATCTTCTCACTTGTTAAAATTTTCAGCATTTCTTGTGTTGATGTTGGTGTAAAATTCTGACATCCAGAATGTGAAGAATATCTAACTCGTAGAATACTGTCAGTTGTTTCAGTACCCATACGATTCCTCAACCTTTTATCTCTAAATAAATCCTCCCAGATTTCACCACAAACATCTTGTCCCCCCAGATTACCCCCCAACGACAAAAAAAAGGCCCTAAATCTAGGGGGAAAACCCCTAAACTGGCAACCCTGATTCGAACTCAGACCATCGCCTGCGTGATAGTCCAACGCTTACTATACCTTACATAAGAGGTTTCAATTCCCTTTTCTCTATTATTTTCGAAACACACTAAAACAATAAAATTCACATATTTTACTGAGATTTCTAAAAGCTTGAAAACTTCTGTGTGTACCTACATATTTTGTTGCGCCACTTCTTTGTTTTTTTGTGTCATTAATGTTTTAAACTTAATCTCGATGCATGGGACTTATGCCTTTAACACCCAATGTTTTCTTATTTAAAGCCGTTGTATACCAACTTTAAATTCAAAAAAAAAAAAGGAACAAATATAGTCCAAAATCCAAGCTCACCATGGTATAGCACCTACCTTATTATTCACTCACATTCATACGGTTGACCAGTGTCATAAAGAATTCTAGTTTAATCTTACTTTAAAACAAACAAAAAAAATCACTGCAAGCTTTACAAGCTCGAACTAGCATTACACAACCAACCCATACCGTGTAGCTCCTCATTTCTCTGACTATAGTTACACGAGACTGAAAAAGGTAAAATAATTTATGTAAACGTTGAAAAATGGGACAAAAAAGATCTGGGGTTTCCTTATTTTTTGTTGTTGTTATTGTTGTTGAAAATTTACCTTTTGTCCTTTCTATCGCACTGGAGTTGGATTGCATGCATGAACAGCTGAATTGCTCTTTTATAATCCTGGAAGAAGGTCCGTTCTTGGGAAAAAAGTTATAAATAGAACACGTCCGTCATATAGTTCATTCATTTAGTAACGTTTGTGTAAGAGTATTTAATGAAGATAATATTATAAAACATGTAGGTATATGTTTTATAAAGGGTTTTCCAATATGAGGTGTTATTTTGAATAGCCCGCTATTTCGGTAGTTGTCACTTTTGAAGCTATCATTTTTTGACACTTGACAAGTAGAAACTACACCATTAATAAAAATGGAACGACACACGCTTCAACAACGCATTGAAATTATTAAAATTCACTATAAAATTTGGTGAAAATTTGGCAGAGACGGTTCGTAAAACTAAAACATTTTTGGGTCGTCGTGAAGCACCTTGTCGGACCGCAATACAGAAATTGGTGGACAAATTCAAGCTGTTGGGACAAGTTAGTGATGTGAAGAATAAAACCCGTGCACGTCGCTCAAGAACAACTGAGAATATTGCTGTTGTAGCCCAAAGTGTTGAAGAAAACCCAGGTTTGTCCATTTCTCGTCGTTCTTTGGAATTAGGCATTCCACAAACGTCATTATACACCGTATTTTGCATAAAGACTTGGGTCTTAAGGCTTATAAAGTTCAGTTAACACAAGAACTCAAGCCGGCTGATCATCAACAACGTCGTGTCTTTGCTGATTGGGTCCTTGAAATGCATGAAAATGATCCGGAATTTCATCGAAAAATCATCTTGACTGATGAGGCCCATTTCCACCTCGGAGGCTGCGTCAACAAGCAAAACTGTCGCATCTGGGGCTCGGAAAACCCAAGAGTTATTGTTGAAAAGCCTCTCCATCCTCAACGCGTGACTGTTTGGTGCGGTTTATGGTCCGGCGGGGTCATTGGACCTTACTTTTTCGAAAATGAGGCTGGAGCAACAGTTACGGTCAATGGATTGCGCTATCGAGAGATGATTAATGATTTTTTATGGCCAGAATTGGATGGTATTGATCTGAACAACGTTTACTTTCAACAAGACGGCGCTACGTGCCACACAAGCAATGAAACAATCGATCTTTTACGGGAAAAGTTTCCGGACCGTGTTATCTCTCGAAGAGGTGATCACAATTGGCCACCGAGATCTTGTGATTTAACACCTTGCGACTTCTTCCTTTGGGGCCACATGAAAGATAAGGTCTACGCCAACAGCCCAGCGTCGATTCAAGACCTCAAAGATGGAATTCGTGAGGCTATCGAGGACATAGGGCAGCCACTTTGCGATTTGGTTATGGAAAATTTCATGAAAAAGATATGGTCCTGTAAGCGTGGTCGTGGCGGCCATTTGGCTGATGTTGTGTTCCATTATTAACGGCATACCTTCCTCTTTATAATGAAATAAACATCCGATCATTTATCTCAAAAAATGGCATATTTCTTTGAATATAAAAATAACACCTCTTATTTGAAAACCCTTTATAGTGTATTTTGTATTGTACTCAAACATTAACTCATTGTTTAAGGGAGAACATCTTATTTAAATGAAGAGTTTTCAGTGGGAACTAGCTATGCGGAAAGAAGGTAGATTACTTCTGTGGCCACAAGCAATAATTTGTCCAATTACGTTCTCCGTGCTTTTTAGCGCTGTAAAATAACGCCCCTGTAACATAAACGCTTTTTCATCAAAAATATGATAAATAAAAAAACCGCTTAAGTTATTTTCATGTACACATGTAATAAACGCTAAACTCAGATAAGAATTCTTAAATCATATGTATAATGCAGTTTTAAATATTGACTATATCGACTTTATCCGTTTTGAAAAAAACACAAGAAAATATATGAGAGTAAAAACAACTTATCTCGAGTCATGCGGATTTTGGAAAACGGAAAATACATTCTTATCGTTGCCAAAATGAGTTACCTATGCCATTTTTCCAAATTTTAGTTGGTGCTTTTACGAGTCTTACGTCAGTTAGGCAACTTTATTGCGAATTACAAAAATTCTTTAAACCAGAGAATTAAATCGAGTTAATTTGTTATAATAAATGCATGGAGGAATTTTTAATGGACTTAAGTGGTTTTTGAAGTGAAATTATAACCTGAGATGTAGATTATATTCGGGTGGGTAAAGCAATTTCTTAAGAATAATAATTTATAAATTATTGTGAGTTCGAGTGCCAAGCTAGTGTTAAACCTTTTTATGGCAAAACGGTGAGTCATACAACAGTCTATTAGTTTTATTAAATTATATAACGAACCTTGAAAACGGGTGACAAAGGGTGCGTAAACGCGCTTCGCGCGACTTGAAAAAAAAACTATAAGTGCCTGCAGTATCGCCTACGGTGGCGGAGAGACCTCTGGCCCTGCAGGCCCTCATAAACAGTACTTTTATAAACCAAAACTGTTATAATTGGAATGTCTAGATTCACTTTCTTAGATTTTTTACGAAATTCGCCGACAAATTGTCACTTTTCTCGTTTGATATTTTGGGTACGAGCTGGAAAATTTTAAGCGAAAAATTAACCGAATACAGGTGGCCTAGCACGTAACATACATGATACAATTATTAAAAAGAAAACGGTAATACTTACAATGCCATGCTATACCTCTTTGTATAGCTAGAAAATTAATTTTCCAACTTAAAAAAGCGATGTGTCATAGCGGTTAATCCAATAGTCAAAAAGGAAATTATGATTTTGAAAAAAATTGATTGAAAAAATCGCTGGGCTTGAATAGTAAAAAAAGTTCTTACATCCAAAACAATTGTCTGCCTTTTATTGAAAATGGGATATCACAGAACGTCATTAATCAAGGATTTTATTAATGTAAGAATATTACAACCACTCATAAAAAAAAGTGAAAAATTTCATACGCAATTGAATGTTTTTTACCCTCTATAGGGTAGGTACTTTACGAAAAAAAACAATGACATAATCGAAAATGATAAAAACTTTGCTAACAGAAGTCTTTAATGATAATAAATCGCTGGACAAAATTTAAGGAACGAGATGGCGTGAAAAGCATTCTTAAATTCTGAGATTTTTAGCAAATTTGTTTGTAAGCACCGAAATTATGACAATAGAAAAATTTCTTCATTTTTATTGTGTTTGGAAGAGTTCATGGGTTCAGAAAAATATTGAATAGTATCGGAGATACTTGACCAACATTTTGACTCAGAAGAACCAAAACATTACCAAATTAAAGTTAAATGAAAAAGATAACTGATCAAAGCATTGGTTCAATTGAAAACATTTTCTCAACGCCATGGACTCTTCCACAAAACATTCACATAAAATTGATCAAAATCGGTTGAATACTTCTTGAGAAAATTGTATACTCATAAATAAAATTACCAGCAGTTGTGATTTGATCACAAATAAATTATTTAGACATTATTAAACATTTGTGCTTTGTACTTGCAAGCTCATGTGGATACAAGCAACGCATCAAACAACGGTGGACTTTCTAAATGAATTAGTGAATTTTTGTATAACATTGTAAAATACACTTAAAGTATCAAGAGAATGAATAAAAGGATAATAGTGATAATTTACATTGAAAAATCTTTTTTTGTATTTATGGTATGTAATCGGTGCCGAACCTGGCATATAGGCAAAACAGGCAATTGCCTAGGGCAAAATCAGTACAATAATTTCAAAAAGAAAAAAAAGTTACACATCCGTCTACTTTAATTACTAATTCCGTATACTTTTTTCTTTCTTCTTTGATATCCATTCTATAAATGATTATTACAGATGCTTTAATTGAAATTCCAAAAATTTCGGAATTCGATGAAATTTAAATTCTTTAAGCAACTAAACTAAATTCAAGTTTGTATTGTCAATAGTAATTTGGAACGAGTTTTTATGCAAAATAAATATCCTTTAGAAAATGCTTCAATAAAAATCAATGGACTTTTTGAACTGTTTGAAGCATTTAGATAAATTGCGACAGTACTTTGAGATAAACCACGCTGTAAATATTGCTACGAAAAATAATATGTAAGCGGATTTCATTGTGTACAATTTAATGAGCCTACACAGCCGCCGTTTTCAATCTGAACAATCTCTTGAAACAATCGATCCTAAATTGAAATTTAAAGCTATTTTTATTTAGGTTATCGATGTTACGCTATCTTCTCTCGATGCGGATGCTTTGCGTAGTATCAATTTCTCAGCCAACATTTGGGATTTCTTTGGAATATTTCAAAGAAGAAGGAAAAATACTGCGAACAACCCCTAATAAGGGAGAAGCAAGGGTTACTATTGGCATTCTCTAGGCCCTCGCCAGTTATGAACCTTTTTGCCTCGGAAGTAAAATCTTACTCAGCCCTAAGCTAGATTTATTTTATATTGGAACTACAAATAACACCAAAGTTTAATTAAAAATTGGTAAAATTGCGGCACAAAATTGAAATGTTTTTAACAATCTTCATTAAAGCATTAATGAATTCTTCATTTATTTAAACTCATTTACAAACTTATTTACAACTAAGATTTGTTCCTAAATGACATTAAGACCCGTTTTCTAAAACGAAACTTAAAGTTTTAAGTTCAAAATAAGAGCTTATGTGACAGTTTACAATGAGGAAAAAGGAGAAAATAAGTGTTTAAGTAAAACATAAATATTTAAGTTATGTATCAGCAAACAGGTCAAAATGTCATTTATAAACAATTTCTAGTTGTAATTCTATAACGTAGCGATTTATGTGAGTCGAGTTTAAATAAACGAAACATTTGTACTTATTAATATAAAAAATTATTATTTGATTCCACTCACCGATTCAATGTGTTAATTTAAAAATGTGCACAATAAATCAACAATGACATTTAGTTTGTCACTACAGCATCAGGACACAAAGTCCTGCTTTTATTAATTTGTATAAAATTATTTTATTAGTGAGACTAGCAAGCGCCTCACGAGTTATTTATTAAGTAGGCAGGGGTCTGTCATGTTTTCTCTTCTGGATTTCTGGATAAACTTGCCAGCGCCTTGGCTAAACTTGGCAAGATCTTTGCATTTGACGCAATATAAACGGCAACAATTGACAACAAAGTTCAAAAGGATATTATAACTAAAGATCTCTTGAATGAAATTAATATAGATTCAAAATAGCTTTTAACGGCCTTTAGTCCATAAAAATTGGCGTTTCGTCCCGGCGATCTCACTTGGACTCATCAGTTGACTAGTGAGTGCCTTGTCAATACGCAATTTTTATTAAGTTCAGTTCAACTTACATGAACTTTGTGACAAAAAGCCTGGCCCTGGGCAAAATTTCCAGCTTAATGATTAAGAATTTTAATCTTGTTGGATATAGTTCACATTGGATTTTTGTCACAAAGTTCATGTTAGTTGAACTGAACTTAATAAAAATTGCGTATTGACAAGGCACTCACTAGTCAACTGATGAGTCCAAGTGAGATCGCCGGGACGAAACGCCAATTTGTATGGACTAAAGGCCGTTAAAAGCTATTTTGAATCAATAATTCAACAAGTCCAATTAAATAGTGCTAAGTCTTCTACTTGGCTGATGTATTTCAGTAGTATATAGAATTTGTATTATAAAAACCTTCATATAAAAACAAAGCCTGGCCCTGGGCAAAAATTTCCAGCTTAATGATTAAGAATTTTAATCTTGTTGGATATAGTTCACATTGGATTTTTGTCAAAAAGTTCATGTAAGTTGAACTGAACTTAATAAAAATTGCGTATTGACAAGGCCCTCACTAGTCAACTGATGAGTCCAAGTGAGATCGCCGGGACGAAACGCCAATTTTTATGGACTAAAGGCCGTTAAAAGCTATTTTGAATCAATAATTCAACAAGTCCAATTAAATAGTGCTAAGTCTTCTACTTGGCTGATGTATTTCAGTAGTATATAGAATTTGTATTATAAAAACCTTCATATTGAAATTAATATATTTAAACGAACTTCTTTTGCTGTTAATTTCACTTTTTTGTCAATTTTAAACTATTTAGCTTCACATTACTTACTTGAATTGTATTCATATTTATTAACGGCATTAAGATACTATTAACGTTTCCCGTAAGTGTTGCATCAGGTGAAGCTAGCTTCTCGAAACTTAAGCTAATAAAAACCTATCTTCGCTCAACAATGACCCAAGAGCGATTAACCGGGCTTAAAACTATTTCAATTGAAAAAAACATGCTTAATCGCATTGAAGAAGAAGAACTCGCTACAAGATGTGCAAAAATTAAATCGCGCAGAGTAGCATTTAAAGTTTCAAAATTTTGTAAACGTGTTTTTTTGTCGAAAGCCTTTGATTGTTATTAAATAAGAATCTATATAAATGATAATGCTGTCGTTATCTTCTTTTTTATTTGAGGCGGCAAAATAAGAATTTTTGCCTAGGGTGGCAAAACTTTAAGCTTCGGCACCGTATGTAATTTTGGGAAATAGTGTTTGAATCTTTTACTAGGAGAGTGTGAATTCAACATTCACCCAAAGACTTCGTTGATATTTTAAATACTGCATTTCCTTTAATGTCCACGTATTCACAAAGGCATTATTTGAATGTTCATGCTTCTGACACAAAGGGATGTATTTCTTGAAAATAAAATGATGATACTTACATAATATTCTATAATTTATCAACGCAATACGTCTTAAATCTTTATAAAACGTTAACAAACGATAAATTTAAAAACCTTACCTCAGTTTTTAAAGCAAATTCTGAACTATCTACCTGTTCAGAATAAATTACATCGTGTTTTTTTTTTCTTCATAAGTGACAACTAGCCAGAACCAAACATTATTTAATAAATGTAAAATAATTACCATAAACAATTAATATTAATTAAAATCTGCATATTCCAGCAACTTCAAAAAAAAAAAAAAATAATTTTGTTTTCATGACTCGGCTACATTGCATCACCCAGTGTTGGGTGTTTGGTGGTTGCGAGGTGCTTTGGTTAAAATGTATGTTACACCCTTAACATAAAAACAGAAATTTTTCATACAATATACACAAGCATACGAACGCTTTTCAAAAAAATACATTTCAGGTAGGGGATAATGGGTAGGAATATAAATTGAGGCTATTCTTTTTAGAAAGTACGATAAAAGGGGCACGGTATAAAAGAAGAGTTAATATTTGGCAATTTTATAAAATAAGAGGAACGATTTTAGACTATTGTCAATATTCTTTTGTACTGACCCTCAGTATTTCTGGGTAATCTGGAGGCGTGGTATTCGCCCTGATCTTCACGTGGCACATTGAGATTTATGTCAAAAGTAAGAGATAATTTTGGCTTCCAAACGACTTTCTGGATTCAAAGCCAACATATTTACATACTTAAAACCAAAAAACAGATGGTTTGGTATTTGGCATATTTCTTTTTATTAAAAATAAAGCACAAACTTTAATTTTTGAAAAAGAGTTTGTTGCCCCATTCTAAGCCACTCTTTCCTTAACATATAACTGAAACAACGGGTTAACAACCGACAGAGCTGTTTAAAAAAAATGTATGTATGCCACTTATGTTAACTTTTCCTTTTTTTTTTGGTTTTGCTAAGAGCGCGAGAAAACATTTTGTTTACAAGGCAAACTCATTGGCCTCGAGTCAGTATATTCATGTACGCGAGCATCATGAATGCGGAATGCCTCAAAAATGGGAGGCCGAATATATCACGCATATACACGCAAAATGCAATGAATTTGAAATTATACTTCTCGGTTTCCTTTTTTCATATTTTACGGCTCGGTGTTAAAAAATGAACATAAAAAAGATACCACCTCAAAAAAAGTCAGTCCTTTTAGGATTATGGTAATATTTTGAGTGATGTCATTGCAATTGGATAGACAAAATATTAAATATATTAATGAAGTTTTCTCTCTTTTCGGGTAAATTATTTTAAAACTTTATGAATGAATAGTCTATTTCTAAATACAACCTAAATTACTTGCGTTGAGTGCGGCTATTAACTTCTACCTAGTTTTACTCATGTTGATCACTTTTTCATTTGAGTAGGTATGGCTTAACAACTGTCTCATTTTAAACATTGGATGTGAGGTGTTATAAAATTGAATCAAATGCAATCCGAAACAGAATAAAGGGAAACTATAAAAATAGAGAAATTAGAAAAAAATTGAATTGCATGTTATTGTTAAGTAATACTGAGACTGACCCTCAGTTTCAGAGTGGAAGTACCTACATAAACTGCACTTTGGGTTTAAACTTCAGTTCGACAATTAATTCAGTTTCACAGTTTCGTTGAACTGAGTTTATTCTGTAGTTTAAGTTAAACTCTCGAACACTGGGGGGGGGGGGGGGGGTCCTGACCCCCCTCTGGATTCGCCACTGCCTGTGTGGTAACTAAAACTTTCACCAAGTTTCCCAAATCTATGTTTTTTTTCCTGTGGGTTTTGACAGTTTTTAATTGTCTTTTATTTCGTATTGAATCAATAATTAATAGACGTATTGAATACTTAAATCGAATTTAGAAATTAATGTTTAAAATTGTGTGTAAATCAGTATTCAATTTTTTTTTACCATTTTTGAGTTTGAAGTTAATTTTTTTCGAGAAATATTAATAGAAATAAGTTGCTTTAAAAATAAAATAAAAGAGCAGACTTCTGTCTTTAACAAAAAGTAAAACACTTTTTAGTAAGTGTTGCCATTTTTTTAAATAACTTGTTTTCCATTTTAAATACTTCATTTTATAAAATGCGCCAAAAAACTCGCTCGATTTCAAGTTAGCTGCCATACAATGAAATAAAGAACTCTCCATAAGCTGCTGTTGAAAAGATATTACTTCTTTTTTTTTTTGCACAATTATACCTACCTATTGAAATTGATTTAAATTTTTTAATTTTTTGATGTGTAAACATCTATGCTGGTGGTGGCGGTAGAGTGAAATAAAAACGTGGACTTTTCCCTGTGTGACGTAACGAGATCACAATTAACGATGTAGCACGAGCACCATTCGTTACGAAAATCTGCATAGTAGGATATTGGGTACGTTACGTACGTTCAGTCTTCCGAAAAAGTTGACCATCGCCTTCTTCTTTTCAAATTAAAGAAGTATGGCATAAATTCTACATTATTAAAGTGGATTGAATCATATCTGTCAGATAGAACTCAGTGTGTTAGATTTTGTGATGTTATTTCTCGTCAAATACATGTTAGTTCAGGAGTGCCCCAAGGAAGCCATCTTGGTCCTCTTTTTTTTCCTACTATTTATAAATGACTTGCCCTTATTGTTAAAAGGGGGTAGATATCTTTTATATGCCGACGATCTCAAACTTTTTCAAAATGTTAACAATATTCACGACGGATTATCACTACAACAATGTTTAAACAGTGTTGTAAACTGGTGTAAAGTCAATGGAATGGTGCTAAATGTGGAAAAAAGCAATATTATGTTTTTTTTGAGAAAAAAAGTGCAATATCTCTTGACTAAACTATTGACGAAAATATATTAGTTGACGTCAATAAACTTGAATCTGTGGGAAAGCAATTTCTGTTGTTTGCATTAAGAGGTCTAGTTTGGAGTCCTGACACGTTTTTAGTTATAATCACCGTCTAAAACTCCTTAGTATGTGTAGTCTCGTTTGTCGTAGGGAATTATCTGAGGCTCTATTTGGGTTTGGCATTTTTAAATGTAATGTTGATTCTTTTTCTTTATGTTCCAAAATTTCTGTCAATCCAAATGCTCGTACTCTAATGGCCGATTGCATAAAGCCCTTTTATCTGCTTAACAGGCTTTTAAATATTTAAATGACGTTTGTTCCATACAAAATACGTCATTTAAAAATTTAAAAGCCTGTTAAATATTTGTGAAACCGAACATAAGACATACAAGGTTCTTAAACGAAACTAAAACTTTAAACAAATATTTTGACGTGTTTAATACAAATATAAGCAGAGATTGCTTTAAAAATAAAATTCTCCAAAAATTGACGGCTGAAGGATCTTCTTGACATTATGTATCTATGTATTTATTATAACATAAACTTCTTTTTATTTTTATTTCATATTTTTTTTTTTTTGTTTCTTATTTCAATTATTGTTTCAATTTTTTTTTTTAACAACCATGCAACATTTAAAAAATTGTTAAATAATGTTTTGTATAATTTTGGCAAAATAAATAATACAATAAATCTTATCCAATCTTATCCCTCCAAGCAAACTAGTCTGGTTTGGATCCGTGCACGTAGTCAACAACGTACGGTAGACTTCGCATACGGATCCACATATTAACCGTGAGTTCCGGAACTCAAACAATTTGTTTGTGTCACAATCACAGGTCCCAACGTACTTTGAAACAAAGCAAACGTTCCCCGATGCAAGGTGCGTACTGCGTACTGTTTACATTACGTCAAATCACATAGTAACTACGTACAATGCTCCAACTTATCTTCATACAATTTATTTAAACTACGTTGAATTAAACTAAACATCAGATTACACTGTGAAACCAGATGAGTTGAATTACAAAATTTAAACTCAAGTCCAGGTTCAGCTTAATTTCAGTTGAAACTTAAACTGTGAAACTGGGCATCAGTGTTATACTTGTAGCCCAGGAAAAATGAAGATTTTTAAATTCAATAAGATATCTCAATTTTGGCACAAAAAATATTCTCTGAAAAGTCCATCGCGAAATCGTGCGCGCATACAAAATTGTATATTGTCAAATATCAGAAATATCGGTTCTTCGCATAACGCTATCAAAAAGTAGTACTTCGTGCTTACAACACTTGTAAATCATGCTGTTCAGGCGCAAATGGCCGAACTCGAAGATATCCTGAATTTGAGTATTTATTCTATTTATAATCTTTAAATTAATAATTTTTTTAACACCAACCATCCAATTTTTAATTTAATAATCAAAATTAATACTACAGCTATTTAGGTTTCGTTTTCATACATTTTGTGTCGTTTTCGCTAACAATGTATGTTGGCTCAGCTTCAAATCCACCAAAAACCCGAAAGTTGTGTAAACCAAGCGTTTTAAAGCTATAGAAATAAAACAAAAAATTAATTTAAGGGAAGCGCAATGTTTAATTCAATGACTTATATGAAGATGCGCATCGTTATTTTTAAATTATAAAATATCTAAGAACACATCCCTCTACATTCAAGTCCTTAACATTTTTCAACAGCGCAACACTTTGTTCACTTTTATAGTCACTAATTTAATGTACAATTTAGCGGCACTTTTTGTTATTGTTTACCGAGGCATAAAATTACCGATAAAACACGGCTAATATAATTTTAGAATTTATGAATGGAGTTTTAATAAAGAAAAACCTTCTCAATACTAACGTCTTAGTGTACCTTCTTTAGTTAAACCCTGGATCCGACGAGTGGACCTCAGCCTATGAAAACAAGGTACATCACAATTTTATGATTGAGTTTAAGATTATTCAGAAAATGATCAGTTAATTTTAAATCATATAATGATTGTTTTAAATTAATTTTGTATCCACTACTCACCCCAAAACGCAATCGAAAAAAGGCCATTTCCTTACCGAAGCAACCATAACAAGCCTTTTCGACCAGCAGTTTTGTTAATGTTTTAACCAATGGTAAGGAATCGTGAGAAAATTCCCTTTCTCGGGGAATTTTTACCTCTTAAGGAAGAAAGGGAAAACCAACTCATTTTCTCGGAAAAGAGACGGAAAATAACCATTGTAATGATTTTTATTAAGTATGTAGTTTTTTTCATAATTAAAAAAAATCGGGTTCCTTTGCTTTCATAAGTCAATAAGTCTTTATTTCAACTGAAAAATATAAAATAGCAAAAAGTAATATACCTTTAAAAATATTTATTTAGAAACTTTTTACAGTTATTCATTTTTATGTGATGTCCACTTTCTTCGTTTTTAAAGAAACTGAAAAGCAAATACCTATTCCTTCAACAATATAGAAGACTTCTGGGATAAAATTGAATCCAATTTATTTTTATTACAAGGAGTAAATTACTTAAAAAAATCCAAATATGTAAATTGGTGCTGAATGAAAATATCTTGTGCTGCAGGAAATTAAAATGGAAACAAAAAGAGATTTTTTGACAAAAATTGAATTTTCCGATTGTCTGAAGGAATTTTTCTAAAAAATACTCCCAGCACTGGTTTGGACTAAATCCATCGGTTGGTATCCTCTTTTACAACGTTCTATTCCCCGATAAGAATTAAGAAATTCCAGTAATTGAACGCAAATCAATTCTAAGGGTTCGTATTCAATTAAAAAATCATTTTGAAATGGATTTGATATTTCCTTTTATATTTTTAAAGAGATAATAAAAAAATTATATTTTATTTTCCATCCACAAAGCTTTGTCGTTATTTTAGAAAATATTTTACATTATTCAAGAAAATAATACAAAACAAAATATAAATAAAACTTATGTACATAATTGAAACATAAAAATGATCCTTTTCTTCTTTTCAAGGACGAAAAAATAGCAAGATAAGAATACCCATAAAAATAAAATAATAAAAAAAAAACAAAAGGTTGTCTAAGAAAATAGGCACGAATATATATATACAGAGTTGTGTCAATGCCAGAGTTGCCATAGTAGCTGGTTTCTTCTTAGGAGTAGGTAATTGTTATTCTGATGTTCGAAGATTTTTGCATAATAGTAATTAAATGTAGTATTATTATTCAAACTAAAGTATCAGATTGCAAGACTGTTATAAAATTAGTGCAGCTCTTAAAGAGATATATGAAAATATCCCTAAAACATAAAAATTTCATCAACAAAGATGTTAAATCCCTAATTTCCTTGCATGAATTTTTTGGCTAAACCTGAAACGCAGTCCTATTGCAATCACTTTTAAAACTATAGAACACATGCCTCAAATACACATGTAAGGCCAGGCTTTTCAGTGCTAATTGGGACCTAAATTGACTGAAAAACATGTTTGAGTAGTTAGTTATCTCGGATTTAACTATGAAACTAGGATAATCTCGACGGGAAAAAACTGGGCCAAAAGGAAATAAAATAAAAGTGCGTTCTTCCGGAATCCTTTTTTTAAATTTTGTTTACGGCAACACTGGCTAGAACAATGAATATAAAAATCGTTTTAGTGGTAGAATGTCAGTCAGCTGTGAATAACAACCTTCATCAATTTTAATAGCAAGATTCTTAGGCTAGTAAGCACGCAAAATAACGGCATTCGCTTATAATATTTTCGTACATATTTATAGGAATGCCCTTTTTTCGTGTCGACTTTTATTCTTTGTTTCTTTTTTTTTTATATTTTATCAAAAAATGCAAATACAGAAAAAATATACAACAAAAAAAACATATTTTTTAACCCTCATCAGACAGGACGTATAGGAATATCTTTTGTTTTTAGAACAAAACGAAGGAAAACAATTTGTTTGAAGGGAAAAGAACAAGGAAATAGCCTTAAGCAAACGGTTTTCTTTATAAATTGGCTCTTGATGGATAAAGGGTATTATTTTGAAGGTAGTGGTTTAAGTGAGTGGGTCGACGGTGCCGCGCCGTTGTTTAAAGCTACGATTGGAGTTGCGGAGGCATTCGCTTTTTTTTTTATATGTTGGTTCCCTCGTTATGAGAGGATGAATTTGAATTTTATTTTATGTTTGAATAAATAAGCAGCCAAACCATCAGGGTAGTAGGTATAGGTGTACGAGTAGTACAGGGGTTGTGTAGTGTGTATAGCTTTTAGAAACTTTTTCATAGCTTTGACTTCGGCAGGTGTAGTCGAAGTAGGTGCTAAAAATAAAGGCTTTACAAATTAAAACGAACGGTGTTGACCTAAACGGGTTTTTAATTATAGGGCCTTAATTCGGATAATAAAGGGTTAAATCTTGAAATATAAAATTAATCGTGGTGCTTTAAATTGAAGAATAATTTAACAAAGTTTTTAACTTTTTTATTTATTTAATGCTCTAAATGTCAGATGAGGCTTTTCATTCATATCCTGGATTTTAATGACTAACAAACTGTCAGAAAACTTTAGAAATTATGGGCGAAATATTGTGTTTATTAACATTCATTTACACGAAGTCGATTAAATAATAATGGCGATCTGAAGATACTGCCAATAATCCAAAGGAAGCAGAAAGCTAATATTTTCTTGGTGATTGTCGTATGTGCCAAATGGTTTCAGCAAAATATATACCTACATGATGTCATAATAATGGCCAATTTTTGCATAACCGAAAAACTTCCAAATTTTAGACCATTTGCCGGATGAAGTCAAAAATGATAACAAAATGGAAAAAATTACGACAGCATTAGACTTTGTTATTAGGTATGAGATATGCGAATCTGGCATACATAAGTCTTGATGTTTTTGGAAAGCTTCAATAAAAATATAATTTTTGGGCTAAAACGGTTTCCGATGTTCACAAGACAAATTTCGAATAACTATAAATTATCTTATCGCAAAGATTAAATTTGATTTCATCTCCATCGATTAAAGTATTGACATTAAGATTGACACTTTTTATGCTCTGATCCACAATTGTTTTTTTTTTCAAAAATCTTACCTCTTTCGCGCTGCAAAAATGTTATCTCTTCCCCATTCTGATAAAATTAAGAATTTCGTTCTCTCAGAAATAGGAGAAATATTTTTTTGGAGAACATATCTTGAGTCGAAGTGATGATAGCCTGTTCATAAAAACTTTTCAAATCTATGAGAATCGCTCTATACTACAAGCTACAAGCACCTCATCCAAACTCACTATGACCTGATCTCGAGCACTTAAACCGTCTTTCAATTTATTAATTCAAAAAGTCTGATGGTTATACTTCAATATCGAAGTACTAAAATTCCTCTTCAGCTGATCCTAATACTATATAAAACTTGTTTGCCCTTTTCTTCGGTCAAGCATTTTCTCCAAGTAATACTGATGTATAGACGGCTGCACCCAGACCTCCTTAAATTCGTTAAATACATGTTCGTCGTCAATAGTTAATAAAATCAGCCTGCTTAAGGATGACTTCTCTTGGAGCCCAGACGGTATTCCAACACGGTATTCCTGCTATAGTTATGAAAAATGCGTCTCTAAATTAGCACAACCACTTACTGCTCTCTTCCAGTTATCTATTTCGTCTGGTTTGTCTCCAAAAGAAAGGAAAGACTCTTTCATTATCCCTGTTCATAAAAAAGCACCCAAGGGTGATGTCTCAAACTACTATAGACCCATTGCTAAACTATCAAGCATAACTAAAATATATGTGAGTATATAAAATACATATGATACTTTGGCACTTCATTGTGTGCCACTCTTCTCTAATAAACAGCACGATTTCCCTAATCAAAAATAAAGGGTGTTTTTTTTAGACATGTGGTTTTCAATATGGCAATACTTTTTTAGGAGTTGGTCTTTTTGACAGCTGTCACTTGATTTATGCTCAGTTTGGTTTGCCATTTCATAATTAATAGACTAACTCTTGAACAACGTTTGAAAATTGTGCAAATTTATTACCAAAATAATATTCGGTCGACATAATCGCAAAATCGGATAAATTCGAGCAACCATGGATCGGTTTCGCACCGCGTTTACTCTAGTGGATACGCCGTACAGTGCGCACCGAAGACGCTATTGCTGCTGTGGAGCAGAGTATCAACGAAGACCCGAATGAGTCCATCCGCCATAGCACGCAACAATTGGACCTATCGAAAATTGGGCCTCTCGGCTGGAATTTATTCGAGCCCGAAATTATTTTTAAAACATAATGACAAACCCTTATCTTTATAATAAAGCTTAATTCTTGGCCATAACATTAAATTAATTTGTTTTAGTTCTTGTTGAAAACCACACGCCTAAAAAAACACCCTTTATAAGGAAATGTTTAAAAGGAGATACCGATGCACAATGGTTTAAAAGTTCTGAACATCAAAATGGTAGGGAAATAAAGGCATTCCACACCCGTGCTGTGCATCTATTTACTATTTGCAAATATCCTACAATCATATGGAGTGCTAAGTTCCTGGGGGTCGACTAGTAATGTTTTGAGAGGTTCGAAATGAAATTTCTAATCTAACAAGGACTGTATTCATAAATACCAAATATAAGCATTTTATTGGATTTTTTAGGATTTTTTTTTTTTTTAATAACCAAATTACAAAAATTACCAATTGTCCACCTAAGTCAAATCTATTATCTCAACCATCACTTAAAATTTCATATTTATTTTCAAAATGTTTCGATATTGAACTGAACTTATTTTGCAGAAAATTTCTCATGAACACTGTCAAAATTTAGACTTCGTGATCAACATTTTTGAATAACTCTGTGATTACCAATGGCACAAGTCTATTTATAAATTCCATTTCTTATTTATTATTTTGCTTCTCCTGATAAAAACGTGTTTTTTCTGAGTATAGATGATATATTATTCTCAACGTTCAAAATGTTTATCTGTTTTATATATAAAATAAACAAAATAAATATAACGAATAACAATTAACTGTTTATGCTTAAGTTTGGAAATGATTTGTTATGTATAAATATAAATTAAATTAACCATTTAAACTAAACTAAACATCTTAACAAATATATCATTTACAGCGTTTGAAAACTGCTTACTATATTTGTGTCGATAACCATCATCGACAAAAATCATGCGTCTTAGAAGCGTAGAAAAACATCTAAGATCTAACTGATGAGTGATGAGGCCAAATTTTTTGTCTGAAGGAAGCGCATTTGGACTAAAGGTTGCAAAGAAACTTTCAATTGATTTTTACAGTCTACTACATTTACTACTACTACATTTTCTTTTTCACTTTGCATAATTATTTTATTACATTTTCTAACAATTAGAAATCTGCAGTTTTTCAACATAAATAAAACATTTGAGTTGTTTAAAAAATTGTCTAGTAAATAAAATTAAATAGGCTGATCACACACATTTACAGTTCTATATTTTTTGTTCCATTACAAATAAATTTCAAAAATTAGCCACTAGATAATTTCTTAATCACCTCCCAAAAATGACTAAGATTAAAAAAAATAATGTTATAAAAATTAACTTAACTATTAAAAAGAAACAACGACTAAAATACAGAGTAAGGATATGCCTCGCTTCGTAAATTTAAAATCATAATGCCTGCATGTCGAATAATAATTATAACTAGGGCTAGGATTTTCATGCACTTAAAAATGCAAAATATGCGCTTAAAATATGCTCTTAAAAATGTAAAATATGCACCTAAAATATGCATTTAAAACCATATCCCTTGTGAACCATTTGTATGGAAAAAAACTTAGTATTAAGGTTTATGTAACAAATTCGGTCTTTATTATCGAGGAACACAAAATTATATCAATAAAAACAGAAAAATAAATTGGGATTATTGTGCTTGATAAGCGGAATATCAGCTGCAACAAATGCCTCACATAAATCCATATTAAAATTGTTTTGTGTTCTCAACAAAAGGAGTTGTGATGTGACTGCGTTTTTGCAGAACTACTAGATTGTTTTCCCAGTGCCGTATGTTTAATAGATTTCAGGTGTTGGTCAATTTGAAATTTTTTCTCGGAGGAAAAACCTTTGTTACACGATTTTACAAAAATTCATTGTTGCATCGGTTGTTAAAGTATGCGAGTTGTTCGAAACATATTTTTTCAGATTTGCATTTACAGACGGCTTTGCTTTCGGCATTGTTTCTGAATTAACTACAGATCTCAAATTAATCGCTTGATTAAATAATTGAATTGCTTACAATTTCACTTTAAAGCAAATCCTAAATCTAATACAATCTTTTATCTAAAAAAAAATACAAAAATTAACAAAAGATCATCGACATGAAAGTAAATCCAGAAACTTTAGAATAGAACAAAGAAAACTCAAATCATAAATAGACCACAAAATTACATAATATGTGAATACAAATGTGAACAAAAACAACTGCTGTCATATATACACAACTAAAACTAAGTCCGCATTTACATTGCCCGATTTTTCCAATGCCGATTTTTCCAATGCCAATTTTTCTTTGTTGTTGTAATCGTGTGAGATTTCGAGGGACAGCCAACATGTTCCACAAGATTTTTCCATTCTCTCTCACAAGATTACAACAACAACAAAAAATCAGCATTGGAAAAATCTTTCAATATAAATGCCGACTAACTCGTATGCATGTGTAAAATGGAATACTGGAATATGAACGAAAGCTGTCGTGGAAGTTGTAGAAACTGATTAAAGTATAAATTTAAAGGCACGTGTGCATTTTTACTTCAGGATTATTTTGTTTTTCGAAAATATGCACAAATATGCATTTATTATTGAAAATATGCAATTAAAACTAAAATATGCATTTATAATAAAATATGCAAAAATATGCACTAACGATTAAATGCCATTTTAAAGCAAATTGATTGATTCGTGTTTGTATTTTATTCCTGTGTTTCTAAAGTTTCTCAAAAAAAATATGCATTTGCATGAAAATCCTAGCCCTAATTATAACACTGCAATATAGATTCGGGCATTTATTTAGGGGTTATGCCAACCTGACCACAACGATTATGGAGCCATTTGACTATTTCTCTTAATAAATCAATGAAAAATGATTGGTTTGTCAATGGATAACCACAACACTTTTATTTTCATTTCATTGCTATTAAACACAACAGTTTTAATAAATGTTCATTAATGTATCTTCATTATACAGAACTTTAGTAGCAGTAATAACAGTTTAGTTGTATCTATGTATACATATAAATACGAATACGCACAGTAGGCAGTGGGAACATTTACAAAAAAAATCCATTCGATTTCAATACAAATCGATTTACCACAAAGCTTTCAACATTCAACCACTGACCCGAAACTAACTAACTAAGTTCATTCCAACTTCAATTAATTTCACGAAGAGCCTGTGAAAGGGAGAGTAATATTCGATAGAAACATCTTTGGGTACTTGCACTGCAGGGCATTAGCATCAGCATCCGGCAGCAGTTATATACGCCCCTAAAGTTCTATATCTTTTACCAAAAACAACACAATCTGCAGATGCTTCAGAATTGGAAACGTTTTCAAAATTGTATATAATTCAAATGACTACAGGAAATGGGCAGCCATAGCCATCAAAATGGGTGGACAGGACAGATATATACAATATACGAATACGAGTATGAAACGTGTACTATCTCTGCTGTTTCGGCATTTGGGAAGAGGTTTTAGTTTCTGTGCGCGGCACAATCAATACATTTCAATAGACGATTAGCTAATCAAACAATTACCGTTCTCTGCCAGGCCAGGGGCCGCTTAATAACTTAATCTGATTCTGCCCCTCTGGATGGTTGGATTTCTATTCCAAAAACAAAACAGAACAGAGTATCCACCCGCGATACACAAACGTACGCGTACGCATCAATTAATTACTAGACTGGCAGCAGCATTGGCTGCTGAAAATTGTACTTCACAGAAGTGCCATTCTCTTGCTCCGTTTCTTAAATAGAAATGTTTACAGGTCCCGCAAGAGAATTTAATTTTTTCTGTCGGCGCTTGTACATCAAAACTGACACATGACATTTTGAAATATTTATTATAAGTATAACACTTTAGTGAAAATGGCGCGGTTAATAACAATTTTCAATCGCAAAAGTAAAAAGTATACATTTTGATTTTTTTTTTTATTTATTTGATTAATATTGTCAAATATGAAATTACAGTGCTTTAACTTCCCCTTCGTACATAGCCGCTATCGATAACAGTTGTGTAATTCACGCCGGTAACACTCCGTGTTTAAGTTAAGCCCTGAGAATTCTTTGCGCTTAGCTAAGCCCAAAGGAGATTAGTATTTATTGCATTTAACAGCCTCGGAGCTTTAAAAAAAACGCGGTAATTATGAGAAACGTTTTTTCATCAAGGCGCACTTTTCCTTGAAGATTTTGAAAAGAGCTTTCGCACCATCAGCCAGTACCTCTACCTACCTTGCACCGCTGGCGTTAGAGCTGTGAAGTTTGAAAAAGTACCTATGTAAAGGGTTTTCCAATAAGAGGTGTTATTTTTATATTCAAATAAAAATGGCATTTTTTGAGATAAATGATCGGATGCTTATTTCATTATAAAGAGGAAGGTATGCCGTTAATAATGGAACACAACATCAGCCAAATGGCCGCCACGACCACGCTTACAGGACCATATCCTTTTCATGAAATTTTCCATAACCAAATCGCAAAGTGGCTGCCCTATGTCCTCGATAGCCTCACGAATTCCATCTTTGAGGTCTTGAATTGACGCTGGGCTGTTGGCGTAGACCTTATCTTTCACGTGGCCAAAAAGGAAGAAGTCGCAAGGTGTTAAATCACAAGATCTCGGTGGCCAATTGTGATCACCTCTTCGAGAGATAACACGGTCCGGAAACTTTTCCCGTAAAAGATCGATGGTTTCATTGCTTGTGTGGCACGTAGCGCCGTCTTGTTGAAAGTAAACGTTGTCCAGATCAATACCATCCAATTCCGGCCATAAGAAATCATTAATCATCTCTCGATAGCGCAATCCATTGACCGTAACTGTTGCTCCAGCCTCATTTTCGAAAAAGTAAGGTCCAATGACCCCGCCGGACCATAAACCGCACCAAACAGTCACGCGTTGAGGATGGAGAGGCTTTTCAACAATAACTCTTGGGTTTTCCGAGCCCCAGACGCGACATTTTTGCTTGTTGACGTAGCCTCCGAGGTGGAAATGGGCCTCATCAGTCAAGATGATTTTTCGATGAAATTCCGGATCATTTTCATGCATTTCAAGGACCCAATCAGCAAAGACACGACGTTGTTGATGATCAGCCGGCTTGAGTTCTTGTGTTAACTGAACCTTATAAGCCTTAAGACCCAAGTCTTTATGCAAAATACGGTGTATAATGACGTTTGTGGAATGCCTAATTCCAAAGAACGACGAGGAATGGACAAACCTGGGTTTTCTTCAACACTTTGGGCTACAACAGCAATATTCTCAGTTGTTCTTGAGCGACGTGCACGGGTTTTATTCTTCACATCACTAACTTGTCCCAACAGCTCGAATTTGTCCACCAATTTCTGTATTGCGGCCCGACAAGGTGCTTCACGACGACCCAAAAATGTTTTAGTTTTACGAACCGTCTCTGCCAAATTTTCACCATTTTTATAGTGAATTTTAATAATTTCAATGCGTTGTTGAAGCGTGTATCGTTCCATTTTTATTAATGGCGTAGTTTCTACTTGTCAAATGTCAAAAAATGACAGCTTCAAAAGTGACAGATACCGAAATAGCGGGCTATTCAAAATAACACTATATATATTTAAATTTTTCTACATTTTTGAACCTTATACATTAGTCCTAAGTTAAGCTTGTTGTAAAAAGATGCAAATCTTAAAATTAAGCTCTAAAATAAAAAAATACTAAAATACTAGGTTTCCTTCAGGATCTTCCGGAGTGTGAAAATTTAATCGATTGTGATCTAAATCCACACTGACAGGGGCCGATCAGTAGGTTGACGAAGGGTTTCAAGGCCTCACATACCTTATATGGGGATATATGATTTTATATGAGACAATTATTAGACTCTTCCATCACCAAAAAATACCAAGTTATATTGAAACATAATTAAATGTATCTTAAAATATAATGTCATTTATTTCGTGGTTTCAAGTTGGTAGCGCTAATATTTGACACCTGTCGAACTCAGCTGTCATTTGAAGTGTCATAATATAAGTTGAATGTTTGTCATTTACGATAATGGATCGCTTAACAATCGAACAAGGCGTTAAAACTATTAAAATTTACTATTTAAAAGGTGGTGTCTCAAACGTAGCCACTTTAAAAATTTGAAGAGAGTGGAAGCGTTACTGATGTCGTAACTCGTAAGGCCTGTGCTTCATCGTAATGCACACTCAGTAGAAAATATTGCTGCTGCAAGTGCAAGTGTTTGCTGATGTTCCATTTTATCGATTTCCCGGTCGAATGATAACCGATTTATTTTTTGGCCGGTGATTGATGATCAAAACTTGCGGTTCCAACAACACTGGGCAACAAGGCACACACGACCAATTATGGCTTTGTTGCGTGAGAAGTTTCCTGGTCACGTAATTTCACGTTTTGGTGACGTCAATTGGTCACCAAGACCATGTGATTTGACACTGTTGGATTTTTTTTTGTGGGGCTAGGGTTACTAGACGTCCCCTTTTAAGGGGGGCAGTCCCCCATTTTCATACCAAAATACTATTTGTCCCACCTATACAAACCTCTGGCCCCTTATTAAGTAAACATTCAAACAGAGAAAACATTCAATTTTGATAACTGTACAAATATTTTCATTAAATATTTCTGTGAACACATCCATTTGAAGTTCAAAATCCTTTCAAAGATGAACGCATCCACTCAATGAACTACATATCTCACTTCACTTTTTTTACTCTGGTTTTATATTTTTCAAAAACATGTTTTGTACCTACCCCCCCCCCCCCCCCCCCCCCCTAGAAAACTCGCGATGTCCCCCTTTTCTTCATTTTCAATCTCTTAACCCTATGTGGGGCTAAGAAAAAGACCGTGTTTACGCCAATAATGCCCGAACTCTAGACGTATGAAAAACCAACATTACTCTAGTTATGGCCGAGATACCGGCCGAAATGTGCGAAAAAGTGGTTAAAAATTACCTAAAAAGAATGTTTTATTTGGACGAGACTAGAGACATGCCAATTTATAACACTTATAACATTAAAAGTGGGCGTGCGTTAAAGCGCTTCGCGCGACTTGAAAAAAAAAACTGTGGGTGCCTTAAGTATGCCCACCGGCGGAGGGCCCTGGGCCTGCGGGGCCGCATAAACAGTACTTTTATAATCCAAAACTGTTATAATTGGCATGTCTAGAGTCACTTCCGTTTTATTTAGCTTTACTTTCGAAACCGAAAAATGAATGACCCTGTTTAAAATAAATACAATTACCAACAATAGTTAGTAATATTTTTAAACACTATGTTTATACTTAATATGTGGAAAGTGGACGTTTTTTAAATCGGAAACAAAATCGCTTCCAAAAATTTTATTTTTGCAAAGCCTTCTAACATTATTTAATGCCACATTGTAGTCATGGGGATAACGATAGGGATGACTGTAATTCGAAGAAATTCAAATACAAATTGTCTTGCACTTCATGGGTAACACACCTACAAAAGATATTCACCATCTTTATCCCACCCCCAGAAACACTGATTTTTTCTTACCAGGCTTTGGGGAGGTAATATGTATATTAGATACGTTGGTGATTAAGAACTCGAAATTACCTGTAAGAGGGCTTTGACATAATACAAGCATCATTATCATCACCATCAGCACAAGCAGAAGCATAGAACTGATTGCTACTGTATATGGCTTTGGCATATTATGCTCCATCATCAAGAGGCAGCAGCAGCATCATCAGAGGTCATTAATTCCAAATGAAAAATGTTAAATCCCGTGTCGTTTTGTGGGAGGTGTTGCGGGGCTTATGTGAGTGGGAGTGGCAGTGGTAGTGAGCGGTATACATCAACGCTTTTGCCACAAATTTCGATTTATATTAATGATATTCGGGGGGTATTCGGTTTTCGAACCGACTTGACATACAATGTGATGTGTGTTTTGGCATTTCAAAGACACCATCATCATCATCACAGAAGGATATATAGTGGCGTGGCGGGATGGTTTTCAGATAATGACGAACATTTATAGATAATAGTGTGGTGCTTTTGTTTTGGCTCTATTTCCAAAAGACGACATATATATGTATGTATGTATGTGCAAAGGTGATGAAGACCGATAATGTAGACGTTTCATTAAGTTTTACGAGAATGGATTTCTTATCTTGAAGGTATTTTTTTTTCCTATGATTTTAATGTACGGATGGTTTTTTTTGTTGCCTTGGGATAAGCTCTTTGAC